>WEKY01031631.1:56732-82974 GCA_013390045.1 Picathartes gymnocephalus | reverse complement strand
AAAAAAAAAAAAAAACCAACCTGAAAAAACTTCAGCAGAGACTTTAACAAAACACCATGGGAGTATCATTTCCCCGTTTCTTTAGCAGATGCTCACCAGTCACTTTTCAGGTATAATGCCACTGATTGCATCCAGGCGAGGAACAACATGGGACGAGACGCTGCTCTGCTGCTCCGAATGCCCTATGAGCCTGGAGAGGCGCCAGGAATGCCCTGAATGCGGCCGGCAATCAGCTCCTGGGAACCTGCTGCTCCTCAATACCCGCCCTGAGCACCTTCCCCAGCGGGCTCCCGGCATGGCTGGGCCAGCCCTGCCCCTCGGAGAGCTGGCATTCCCTACAAATAACTCCCGGGAATGGCTCGGGAATACAGAGAGCCTGGCTCCACACTGGCCACAGCCTGGAGGATTTCCTTATTTCCTTCTCACACAGCTGCCCCAGCTGCTGGGGGTTTTTGTCCCCTCTGCTCTTTCTCACCTGATGGAGAATGGACAATTCTTTTTACACATTTTGTACTATAGAAAAGCAGTGTGAAGTCTGATTTTATGCTAATTCACTTAGACGCTTCTGATAATTTTGTCTTGTGTATATTTATTAGTTTGTTGGGTTTTTTCCTTCTAACATCATTATATTTGTTTCGAACTCAAAGGTCAGTTCCTACACCAGTATAAATCAATGTAACTACATTGATTTCATTAATTCCTATTGCCAGAGATAGTGTAGTTGTCTCTGAGGAAGAAGATTATATATGTGTGTATATATACATATATATATTCATATATGCGTTTTGATTTAAATCACAAAGGAAAAAGAAACTTCTGTGAAGACTAATTCTGTAGCATGTCATTAACCATGCAATTAAGGCTTGGTGTTAAATGATCAATGCAACAGAATCTCGGCCAGACACCTCCAAAGATTTCCCTAAGTCCATCCCCTCTGCAGTTCCCATTCTATCTTCATAAAAAAGAGCCCTGATTCTTGCACAGAAGACCCTACTATCTTTCTTTCTTACTAAGAAAAATGTGGTTTCCTTATTTGGTTGTACTCCATTAGCAGCCTAAAGGACACATTCCTCCAAGTGTTGGTCTTACTCATTTCAATTCAATCATTCCAAAATGAATTCCAATTGCTCATCTAATTGTATTTCCCTACTTTTATTGGTACCCTTGTGAGAGGAGTAGTTGCCTGCATTCTTTGGGCTGTAAATTAAATACATAAGGAGAGAGAGGAAGAGAATGAAAATTATGCAAAATGTTTAAGTGTTAAAATTAGAAGTTATGTCTTTTAAAATCAATTTTGTAGTAAAGGTGTATCTGTGGTTACACAGACATCTCTTCCCACTTTACAGGGAGTTCCCAGTTTGTGCAGTTCTGTAGCTTCTCTTCCGTGCATGCAAAAAAGCAGCTTCACATGAAACTGATAACCCTCTCCAGGGAAGGAGCAGCATTGCCTATAGCCAAAATACGTTTTATTAAAAACAGAATCTTCCTTGTCAGGTCACATCACTGCTGCTGAACTTGAGGCACACCAAACGATGGTGCCAGGTTTGCCACACACTGCTAATGACATCCATGCCTGGTGCACAGATAAAGCAGCCAGAGCACCCAGCCAGCATCTTCCTCTGCAAACCAACATTTTCCCTCGGGTTTGTGTGATAAGAGGCGTCGGTGCTGGTGGTTGAAAATCCCTTCAGAGAATGAGGTGCTGCACTTGATAAGAGCAACCCTTCACGGGTCTGCGGGCTGGTGTGTGGTGGAGAAGAGGAAGTTCAGAACCTTAGGAAATCTTTTAGATACTTTTAAAATTGTTAAATGTAGCATATATGCACTTCCTCTTTCCACCCAGATCTGCAGGCTGAGGCTGGGACATCTCCCAGCACATCTCTGCCGGAGCCTCCAGACATCTGGGTGAGGCAGATGGGCAGCAGACACAGACCAAAGGCTTTCTGAGCCTCCTGTTTGGATGGAGGAAGTAAGGTAATGAAAATGAAACCCTAATCTGGCCCTGAATTAATTAGTTCACAACACATGGCATTAAGAAAAGTATTCCAGTGAGTAGATGGCTTTGGAGCAACAGCCTGGGACAGGTCTGGTCTTTGCTGTGTTTCCATCTTCACTCCCCACAGCCCCTCTGCATCTTTGCATCACCACGGGCCCGTGTCACCCACAGAGATCCCAGTGTGGCACTGGAGCAGTAACTGCACAGCCTGACGGTGACCAATCACTGAATTAACTTTCTCCCTGCCTCGTGCAGTTCTCTACCTGCTGCAAACAACAGTGGAATCATGAGATATAACAAAAGACCAAGATAAGGGTCCTCAGGCCTCCACAGGGCCTTGGGATCTCTAGTTCAGAATATATTTTTCTTATTCATTTTTTTAACTATATCTAGGTTTACATTTCAAATCAGCTGGCATAGAGACAGCCCCATGTAAAAATGCTTTACTGTCACTTGAATTCAAAGAATTAACTTCACATAGGAAAAAAATAATTGTTTCATTCTGGTTTCCTCTCTTCAGGTCTGCATTTTCAGCCCCTGAAGCTGAAACAGGTGACTCTGTCATCACAACTCATTGAGCTGGAGAACTGGCCCTATCAGAAAGTTTTCTGCCCCCAGTGCTTTCCCGAGGAGAACTGGACTGTCCTTTGGGAGTTCTGAGGAGAAAGAAAACTATTGGATTAAAGTTGCACAAAGAAGAGTCAGCACCAAGAGCCTAAGTTGCTGTTCGTTTTTCCCTTAGTGCCTCTAACCTGAGGGCAATTAGAACCATGATGTGGACATTAACTACCACAAAGGACATAAAGATCTCAGATTAGATGGATTTTACAGCAGGCCTCACACCAGTTCCTAAGAAAGGGCAGGCAGAGCAACTCTCCAGTGGTTCTGTCCCTGTGATCCAAACCATGTTCCCAGATCCCTGTGCTGGATGTTTAGCCCAATGTTTTTGGAAGATTTCTGGCAACTTTCAAACTTTTACAGGTGCTATTATTGAGGTGTCAGCTGTCATGGAGAACGGGATAATATTTCACAACATCAAAATACCCCACAATCATTTCAGAAGGTTGATGATATTGCTGCTGGGCATAGTCGAACTCTTCCTCACATCACTGCAGACTGAGGCTTTCCCTCTGCTCCACACAGCCCAGATATAATCCCTTCTGATTAGAGCCTTTTCTCTTTGATGCTCTCCTTTGTCATCCACACACTGGGAAAATTGCTCTCTGTTGAATTACATGCTCCATGCCGTTTGCATAGTTGTCTTTTTTAACCTGGAAGCAAAGCTGTCTGTGCCTGAGCAGAGAGAGGATTCTGACTTCTAGTAAATCTTTGATTAATGAAGCTCAGGTAAACAGATTAGTCATTAACCTTTGCTTCTCATGATCAGATTACTTCTTGATGTAGAGTGATTGTGCTGCTCCCATGCTGCCAAGGATGGGAATCTTGCTTTCCTTCAGACTTCAAGAATCTTCCCACCATCTAAAAAGGACCCCCCTTTAGGATGGGGATATTGGAGAGATGCTGCCTCCGCAGAGAGTCATCTATTTTGTATGGGATCTCACTGCAACCAGGGCACTTAAATGGAAATATTAATTGGTGCTGCCCACTAGTAGAGTGTGCTATTCATACCTCTGGTTCTATATTTCAGCAGGACAGCTGTCAGAGGAGGGAACTCAGCCAAGGCACAGAGCAAATACACACAAAGTGAGACAAGTTTTTAAAAATGCTACCCTCTGAATCCATGACTGTCAAGAATAATTGCTTAAACCCTTGAGAAAGGCCAAATCATTGGCCAGGAAATCACTGTATAATGTCCATGTCTGTAGACAAACAGAAGGCTGCTTTAAATCCATTCAAAACTGACTTAATTCTGGGTTTTTTATCTGCTGTGCAGGTTTTTATCCTGTGACCCCCAGGCCTCTCAGGATGGGCAAAACAACCTATGAGCTGTGGGCAACAACAAAACCAGGGACTCTTTTAGAAATCTTTTATCCTTGACAGGTCCACCAGGTCTTTTTGCATGCAGTCATGCTACCAATGAAAGAAAGGAATGATGTTCCATCATCAGTTAAGGAGAGTTTCAGATTCAGACATTGGACAGAAAGCTGGGCACTCCTTTGTGTCCATCACTGCAGTCCTGGCCACTTGGAAAGGATTTGCACCCTCCTTGATTTCCAGACTATCCCTACCAGTCTCCAGGGGTGCAGAGAATCATCTACCAGAGGAATGGAGCTAAATCCAAAAGGGGTTCTTACATTCATGACCTGCAAATTTCAATGTGGGAAGGTTATGTGGGACTAACAAGTAGAAGTGACCTGTGCCTACCTTCAGCCTACAAAAGCAGAGAGGGAATTCCAATTACACACCAATCTAATTTACTGGTCTCTAATACACTGGATTATATTTAAACCTGCAGATATTTACACTCTAGTCCTGAACACATAGAAGTACAATCAGAATAGAGAGATAGATAGATGATAGATAGATAGATAGATAGATAGATAGATAGATAGATAGAGCTTCGTGTTTTCTAGCTCTTCGACAGACTGAGCTCCATGTTTGCACTTTCAGTTTTGCATCTTGTAAACCCCAGCCTTCCCTCCCATTTCCAGTCCCAGGATCCCCCATGCACACAGCTATTAGCAGATGGAAATCTAGCAACCTGATCTGTGGGCCCAATTGGGTAATCAAACATTTAATTACTAGCAATTATCCATTAATGCTTATAAATTAGGTTGCCAAACTACTTCTACAGACTACAAATATTTGCATCTAGACTTGTCTGCAAAAATGGAAGATGCCTGTGAAAAGCTACACCACAGTGTCCAATGCTGGCATTTTCATCTGGATTCTTCAGACTGACATAGAAAATGCAAGTATTTGCTCCACCTGAAAAGTATGAAAAATTAGGAAATTAGAAGCTGAAATTGAGGGAATCATGAAAATCAGGTCCTAAGTCAAATTTCCTTTGCTTTCTCTCACATTAAGAGAGAAATTCTTCCTTTTCACCTTTCTGTCTTACTTCTTCCTCTGGAGTTGAATAAGCATTTGCCTCCATCCTATGAATATGTATTGGTCCAGAGGGCTTATTTTCTTCTGAATTACTTCCTGATATTAATAATGATTTTTTATGACTCATCATGCTTCTAGGAATGTTGTTTATTAAAATAAAGTCTAACAACATGACTTCAGGTAACACTTCAGAGATGAATGTGTGCTTTTCAGTACCTCTCCTAACTAGGAGAGACTGTAACCCTCTCCAGTAAGAGCACACTGCATTGCTATGTAGAAAATGTAAACCAATTCTATAAAAGGGTTCCAGTTCCCATCCTGTTAAGTAAGTTTTGCTTTTTATAATTGCCTGCTTTCTACTGTCTGTTTTATTAAAGAGGTTATGATCTTGTCCACGTGACCTCTCCCTTTGCTCACGAGGGAAATGTTGGAGGGGTATTGCAAGCATTGGGACTTCAAGGCTACATTTAAATTAGTAAATTCAAACATGTCTGGAAGGATTCCCAGGACTAGAACAAAACTGTTTATACAGTCAACTGCTAAGCTGTTCTCTGGCATGAATTTGGCCCGTTCCAGCTCCTTCTTACCCTGAATGGATTGTGATCACAACACGGCCAAGGAGCAGTGCACATGAAACTCCCACTTTTTGAGAAGATAAACGAGTTTACCTGTATATGTGCTGTCCACCTCCTGGCCTCAGGGCTTATTCCTGTTTGCATTTTATTTACCTGGTGAGGTAGAACCAAAGCACCTTGGACTTAGTACCCAGGCAAACAGTTTTCTTTGGAGAATCACATTGATTTGAGGCAAATGTTGCACATGGCAGGGACCAAAATTAGCCGCTAGCACGCACAGTAAAAGTTGATGCATATGCAAAATTAGGCTCCCAGTCACAATCTGGATAAGTATCAGTTGGATCTGAATGGTGCAAAAGCTGAGCATAATAAAGACAGGGTTCTCAGCTGAAAACTAATGTCTCTTGTTGCAGCATCAGGCTCAAATACTCTGCCAAAGAAACAGTGCCAGAGGAACAGCAGAAAGAAAAGGGTGTGACGGTTTAATGGGATTTTAGTAAAATATGATACATTTTTTTTAATTTGCCTGAGTGTTTTATTCTTTTTAAGTAACTCTGAAGGGATCATCTAATTCTATAGATAAGCCATGCATAGTCACCAGTCCAACATAAATTAATTGAAATGGCTGCTGAACACAACACTTGCTTTTACTGAGAATGCAAGAAGTTCTTCAAGGACTACCTACTCTCTATCTCTTTTCCTACCTCCCCTGGGGTCTCTCTCCCCTCTTTTTCATCTTTTTTTCTCTTTCTTGATGCCCAAGATGGTTCCATTAGTCTTGCAAATATTAATTCCCAATGCAAACAGAACGTGTCAGGTACAGGAAGATGTAAATGGAAAATTAATTGAAGAGCAATGTGTAGACTTGTGCTACACAACGTCCTCAGCATGAATACTCAAACCGAAACCTGCCACTGACTTGCTGCCCCTCAAAAGCCCTTCCACACATGTAGCACAAAGCTGGGCTGCTGGCACAGGAGGTGCACAGGAGTTTTTTGAACAGTGCCTGATAACTGATTCCTCTTTTGGAGGGTTGTTGTTCCAGGCTCACTGGCGCTCAGCAGCGACAGAGCTGTGGCCCTTCCCTCGCTAAAGGCCTGACCCAAACACAGCCCCAGGAGAGCCATGGAGCAAGGTTTTGTCATCCTCCTCCTTCCAAGGCAATCAGTCCCTCGGAAAGGTCAGGCTGCCACCAGCTGCAAAGTTCCTGTTAACCCTCTCCACTCAGGAGTGGTCAAAAAATATCACTGACCACTGTCCGGAGCAGTGAGCAGGAGCTTTTGGAGTTTCTTGCCAATCTCTGACAATGCAAAGTACATAAAGCAATCAATGAATTTTACTGCTTTATCTGTTTCATAGATTGTCCTCAGATTATGATGCTGTTCAAATCACTTGCTGCAGATGCTTTGTGAAAAAAAGAAATTTCTTCAACACTTCATAACAATTATTTGTAATCTATGTTATTTTGACTAGACCCTGTTGATGATATAGTGGTTTTTTCTTGACTCATTGATTAGATGAGTTTTAGATTTCTGAATTATTAGATTTGGAGCTGAGAATTCAGAATTTTATTTCAGTTAATAGGCTTTCAATCCTGAAGAGATAATAGTTCACTCATTCCATGTCCTTGAACAGCACAAACCAGAGGTTTCAGACAGTTCTTTCCCCTCATACTTTGATGTATGAGTACACTTGACAAAGCTTTATCTCCTAGAAAATTATTCAGTCTTTCTTTCAAGCCATATAGAATTCTCCTGCTTTCAATAAAAACCCCAGATGTTCCTATGACTTCCCCCTCATTAAAATAATTTGCTACAGTATTCCTGGGAAACTAATAGAAGTAGTTGAGAATACAAGCAGAATTTGTAATGAATTCTCACACACTTTTTTAATATTTTCCTAAAAAAAGTTCCAAGTTTTGGGCTGTTGCTGCTCACTTTTATCCAGACTCATTATACCTGGTTTACTGACGTCAGCAGTCTAGACCCTTTCTCTGATCAATGGAGAAAAAGAAACTGTCCCAGGTGGATTCCATTTTCCACGACTGATCTCTCTACTGACTACAATAGGAGGCTGGAAAAAAGAGCAGACCTTAAGTAACTGAACAAGATATTTAAATTTAGGTGGGAAATACCCTGACTCTGCTTGCTCATCCTTAGGACTGATTCTTGGAGTGAAGGAATGGGGCACAAATTGGGAAACACCCAAGGAAATCTATCATCCATCTCCAGCAATCCTTACTGGTCTTTTCTGGTAACACTGGGATTTATTTTGAAGAATCCATCAGGGTCAAAATTGTTTCCACTCTTACTGAAATTATAACTCTATTTCTCAGCCTTATCATCAGCATCCTGAGTCTTTTTTTGCTCACCAGGGGAAAAGTAATAGGTCAGATCTTTAACATGCACAATATTAACTTTCTAAATCCTACTTTCTCTCAGGATTTACTCGACTAGATAATTTCTATTTATTTTGGACACATTCTGATATCATGTCTACAGAGATTTGTGGGGAAAGTACAAATGATACAAAGGATTTTGCTTTTTACTCTTAACCACCCCCTGATCACCACCCCCAACAGCCTTTCTGCTTCCTTTCACATTTCCATTTTCTCTTTTCCCCTGTTTCTCTGCACTCAGCATCCTGCAAGCAGTGCTGTACAGTCTTCCAGTAAATATCTCATTTAAAGAGTGAGGAAGCCTGAATTAAATAGGGCAGGGACTCTTGCTGGCCCGAGTTAATGGAGATGTCTTTTAGTGAGATGTCAGCTCTAGACAGTTCAGCTCTGCCGGTGTCGTGACAAACCTTCCCCCCACGTTTAGCAGTGTATGAACAATGATCCACTAGGAAGGTGTGTGATAGCCTTTGGATGGGGCCATGGCTCATTTTTAGGTATTTTCTCATAATTCAGGGCCACAGCTTATAACCTCATGTAAGTGAATGAGAAGAGCAAGGAAACCAAGTCCTGGAACCAGAGGCAGCTGTCATTGGCTCAAAGGCAGAAAAAAACCCCATAGTCTTGTTCTGGTCTTGATAAATTAATAATGCTCTATCCTGCAACCAGTGAAAAACATGGATGTGCCTACATGACAGCTATAGAAGACAACCTGACAAGTCTGGAATGTGAAATTATTTTAATTGGTATAACTGGAGCCACAATTTGGAACAAAGTTATCCAGTGGCTGGAAATTTCATGATCATAGTGGTGGTCCTCTCCAATCTTCAGAGAAAAAGCATCTGATAGGGGACCATGCACTGGTTGTGATGCATTGCAATTAGAATGGTGGAGCTCTTAAAAATTAGCACTCCTCTTGACACTTCCAAAATTGTGCCACCTTGTACTCTGGAGCAATCATTAGGCTAATGAACAATTTCTCCTGCTGGTGTCTTCCACCACTTGACAGTTTAGTAAATGTGAACATTTCAGAAGTGACAAAAGTTCCATCGTTGCTGGGGAAAAAAAAAAAAAGGTTAATTAACCCCAAGCTTTCTTTTCTGAAGCACACCCTCCAAGGGCATCAGCACACACAGAAAGTTGTGCTGCTAATGCTTTTTTTGGTGCACAAAACCATCTTGTGTTTTCACATATGCTTCCAACACGAGAAGTTTCCTCATTTTGAAAAAATGTGTTCCCTGTATTTTTAGAGCTGCGTTAAAACTCCACTGCTGAGGAGAGCACACAGGGCAGTCACACAGCTACAGGACAGAGCAAATGTCAGAAGTGCTGGCAGTAATGGGGAAGCAACCGTGCTCTTTGCTTCCCTGCCCCTGCCCTCCACTTCTCCCTTCCTCCCTGGGCCTGACCCCCTGCATGGGGAAACCTGCCCCTGCTTTGCAGATTGTTCTGCCCAAAAACAAGCAAACAAACAAACAAACAGAGACTCATCTGTGCAGAGAAGATACCATTAACATATAACCACGAGGATCAGAAAAACCAGTGAGAGCGCAAACACAGCCAAGAGCATGTTTGCAGTGTGTTCAGGATGGATTGCCCAACAGCGAGGGAAGCAAAACACAAAAGTTACACTTCCTCCAGACAACATGAGTGGCTTGTCACCAAAAAAAACAGGTTTAAAGGCTACACTTGCCTTCCCTCATGCACTCCTCTCTCTTCTCCTTACTGCTTTCCTCTTTTCCAGTAAAAAGGTTGTGATTAACTCTTCTTAAATAGGAAAGAAACACTACATCTGTAATTTTCTCAAAAAAAGTAAAGATATGTCAAATGAAAAACGCGGGTGGCTTTGCAGAGGATGAGGAAGAGCTTCCCGAGGCACACCGAGGTGATCACAGTTCACAGCCCACCACAGGAGGTGGGATGGCTCACACCTGGGAGTGCTGGCTCACTGAGTCCTGCGCGAGGTATTGCCCGCTATCTTCCTCATCAGGTTTCATCAGGACTAACCCACACCAACATCCATTATTGAATTCCTGAAAAGAGTGGGTTAATGGTTCACAAAAATCGATAAAAGATTGCTGTGCTGGGAGAGCCATCCTGGAATGACAGAGTGGTTTTTTCCTGCCAGCAATACTCTCACATTTACTGAGAGAGCAGAAGTTGTTATATCTAATTCTGGCTTAAAGTCTCTTCAAGTCTGGTGTTCTTCACCTCCCCTGCTCATGACCAAGCAGTTTCTTTTCCATCGAGGCAGGAGTTGATGGTGATGTTAAAACAAACAGCCAGGGCCTGTGTCCCTGTGTCCCAGGCACACGCAGCAGCGAGCACAGCAGGGTTCATGCTCCCTGGCTGGATTTGCTCAGTGGTACCACCCAGCATCAGCTGATTGCTGCAGAGTGTTCTGGGTGTTGAAACACCCACAGCCTCTTAAGGCTTCCCCCTTGCGTGACCTGTCTTTTCACTCCTCATCGTTCCCTGCCTGTTTATTTATTTATTTATTTATTTATTCATTTATTCATTTAAATTTGTCGTTTGTTTATTCTTCAGTAATCTCACTAGGATATACAGTGACCAGTACTCTTTAGATCTAATAAAAAGGCTGCAGACATGGTTTATGTCCTCACTTCCCATTTCAGATTCCTTCAGGAGCCAATTTTTTAAGACTGTCAGGACAGTGTCCCACAGGTGGCCAGGGTTCGAAGCCCCCTGAGATGGTCACTCAGTTGTGCAGGAGTTGCAGGAGCTTTCACAGTTAGGGAACAGAACGTTATGGATAAGAAAACAGGATTAAGACCTGACATTTCTGCTCGAAGCTTGACTGAGCAACTTGGAACACCCTGACAAATCCTCCTGGTGCATCTCCAGAGGATCAGCCACGTCCCCAGTGCACACACAGGGCTTCACTGGGGCAGCAATAGTGCAATCAACATCACATATGCAAATACAGCTTCTGGCTGTATTGTTTTGTTGGGCTGCTTCTACCATAGATCTAATCTCTCCACCTTTGGCATTGAAAATGTGTTTTAATTAACCCATTAGCAAAACATTAGACTGGGATGGTAGGATCATTTTTAACTTTATTTTCCGGAATGAAAACAATGCTGGCCAAATGTACTGTACACTGTCACCTTAATTACCTGTCTTAGACAATCCTTCTCACACTCACTTGCAGTTTATCACAGTGTAACACAAAAACTCTTCCTCTAAAAAAGATTTAAATGCTTCTGAGATTCAAACTGTAGATTGCTTGTGCAGCTATAATCTTAAAGAACATCTGCTACATTTGTGTGGTAAAGGAAGTCTCTTTAGAATACAGCCTTTGATTTCTATAAAAGACAAATCAGGCCACATGTTTTTGTTTTGAATGCTTCTCATCACAAGAGGAAATTTTCTGCAGCTTGGAATTTTGAAGGCATGAAAAATGTATTTATTTTTTTAAACAAAGAGTGCACATAAGAACATCAACAAAACTCCTCAGAAGTGTTAAAAACCATTCCTCTATCATCTTTAAAGAAACATTAGCAACTCCCTGACCCACATTTTGATCTACCTTTCTGTCTTAAATTTATCTGGGTCATATCATGTCCTTGATCCAAACATATAACTCCCATTGACATCTCAGACCTTAGGAGGTTCACCCATCATTAGCTCTGGAGCTGCTAATAGCCCAGACAAGCAGAAGACTGGGAGGTTTCAGTGGGCTTTTCTTATTGTCTCTCAAAGTGAGCGTGTCAATAGTGGTGGATTGACAAACTGACTTTGACACCGGTGTGCATTGAAGGTAGGAATCAATGGTACCTTGTGGTCGAGTGAGTCCAGAACAGATTTTTTTTTTTGCCTGATTCTGAACTATCTATTTTTTTAAGAATCTATGAAAAAATAAAAGCTTCTGGCTTTTCATAGGGAATCTTTTGGTTTAGATTTTAAAGCAGTTTTGTTGCTGCTCATTTCTTCCACCTACATTTCCTTCTTCACGGGAATCCTAGAGATGCCTACACTGAGCTTTTCCAAAAGAGACCACACTTGTAGAGGATCATCTTCCACACTTATCAACCACCCAAATGCTTCATACTACCACTCTCTTCTCTGCTTCTTTCCCCCTGGTGAGAAGCTTTGAGCTAAAACAGCCCCTGTGTCTCCAACCATTTCAAACCAAGGGTGGAATCCTGCCTAAAGTGGGCTCTTAATCCTGGGTGTGGAATCACATGGTTCCATTCTCCCTTTTCCAGGGCTAAAGGAGTGCACAGGTCCCTGTTGCCAGCCCAGGGCAGGAGGGGAGCAGCAGGGATGTGATGCAGGAGCACAGCTCAGCCAGTCACATCAACAGATGTTACATGTAGAGCAGTGCAGCTCTAAAACACAATGTTTATTGTCTCAGCACACGAATCAAAAGCACAGTCAGTATCTGCTTCTTGATAAGCTTCTGGTTACCAAGATTATTTTTATTTTTGCATGCTAGGAATAGAATTTTGCCATGATTTGAAATGCAAAAGCCACAGTTCTGCACAACTAAGACACTGATACAGAGAAACAATTATGATTAAATTTTAAGAACTCAGATCACCAACCCTATAGCAAATCCCTTACAGTTTTGGAGGCCTGTCAAGCAGGTATGGCTAAAGAGTGTCCTGCTGATAGCAGCTGTGACCTGAAGCACATCCTTTTAAGTGCTAACTGCTGTCAACGTGGGGAGAAAAGTAATGAGGGCAGAAAGGCATTTCAGTTGTAGCAGCTTGGATAGCTCTCTTATAATTTGTATTTTCATTCACTGGAAATACTTCATTAGCTGTCAATTATTTTTGGTTTGTTGAGGAATTTTTTTTCAGTTCATTCATTTTTCTTGTAGTCAGTCAGTCATCATATGTTTTAATGCCAAAGAGATATCAAAATTCATATATTTATACCTTAGGTGCTGCCCAGAGCTCATTGAAATCAATGCAAAGGTACCAGTTAGTTTAAGGTCCACTTGTTTGTGACTCTGCTTTTCCTACTAAGTTTCTAAATCAAATTCAGCTTTACTGTTCTGTGAAATACAGGATCCTTCTTAAAGGATAGTAGACTCTGTTTCATCTGAAGATTTACTACAGAAGGGAATAATATTTCTTTTGCATGGGGAATAGAGAAAGTCCATGGAGATAACTTTGGAAGGTGGGGAGGCTCTGTCACTGACCCTTCATGGCTCTAACAGAGATATCAAGCCTTAGGCAGAGTGGACAATGGATCAGAGCTCTCCCTGAGCTCCCACCACCCCATTTTCCCTGTAGAAATCCCTCCCCCAGTCAACAAACCAAGTTCCTCCACTGCTTGTCCCCGTGCATTTGGGAGAGAGAGCACAGTGCAAATGCACGTTGGAGTCTGCTCTAAACGGTGGCAGATGTTTTTCATCACAGCAAAGGAGCCTCCTGTGCAATTAGCGAGACAGCATAAAACAAATTTTTTTTTGCACAGAATAACTGTGTATTTACATAGTTGTGAAATTACTTTTCTGATAGACAATCAGATTTGCAAAACATTTGGTACTTTTTTTTTCCTGTAATCATGTCTTCCCCTTGCTCTGAGATGCAGCATTCCTTGTAAACAGCTGTCTCCTCTCCTTAGTACCCTCCTCTTTAGCATGCATGGAAAAGAGGTCCCGGGCTAGCTGTCATTCAAGCATTTCTCCAAAGCCTGAAGGAATGCATGGAAGAGTCCCAGAGGATTCAGTGAGGCTTGGATTGGGTACTGAGCTCTGGGTGCACTGAGTAACCAACCCACTGCACCCTGCCAGCTTTCAGCTTTGATTAATGAACGTGCAACTCTTTGCAGAAATGATTCACAAAGCCTTTCGAGTGCACCAGAGCTCATTTTTGACCAAAGTTTTCACCGTTTCAATGCAATTTCTGTAAAAACACACCGAAAAGCTGGGGCCTTACTTGAAGCTGTGGTGTACTCTGAGCTCACAACTAAAAGCGTGATCTGAAGGGAAGCTGAGTCCTGAGCTCATTCCCGAGGTGAACTGGAATGGCACAACTCCCTGGTTGTGATTTTCTGGTGTTTTCTAGTCGTTTTCAGTCTGCTCAGGAGTTCAAGCAATTCAAGAAAGTCCAAGCATGCATTTCACCTTTACTGAGATGAGAAATATCAACTATGTTAATACAGCAAGCAGTCAGGATTCTGCTTTGCTGTGAATCTAGACCTCTTTTCAAAATTCAGACCAGATTTGGGGGGAAGTCAGATACAAATTCATGTAATACCATTGCAGTCAGATTTTCAACTCTTCTTTACAGCTATGGCACTGAGTTCTAATATATTTAGCCTTTTTTAATATAAATAATCTTGTTTCTCAACTATAAAGCAAGTGTGGGTGAGGAGGTGGTGACTGTCACTGCAGGATTAAAAAGAGGGAGAAATGCTTCTGCAGTGCCTTCACATTGGATGGAGTTCTGACCTTTGTCTCCCGCATCCAGAGATGGACAGGACAGCAGGGGCTTTTTCCAAAGAGCTCAGGTCCCAGTAGTTCCCATTATAACTCCATGACTCAGCACCTAACATGATCTCTGCCCCTGACACAAGCAGGGTGAAGAAAAAAGGAACACCCAATCACCCTCGGAGCGACATGTCTTGGTGACAGTTAATTTGCCAACAGCACTCTGTGGCTTTGTATATTAATTAAGCAGCGAATTAATTCATTAATGTTGCTGACACGGAGAGCAGAACATACCTTCATTTCACAATGCCTAATTCCATTATCAACAAGCTAAATTCTGCCCTCAGCTCACCTACACGATGGCACTGCTGACTCCAACAGATGCCACAAGGAAACGTCTGGGGGCAGTTTTTGGCCTGACTTGTTTCATTGTGCCGCAGACAGCCATGAGGCATTTTCATTCCTGTAAGTAAATTTTCCTTCAGAAGCTTGGCAAAGTAAAACCTCAGACACTTTTGGGCTCTTTGCCCAACTTGAGAACAAGGGGCACAAAAAAAGGTTCATTTTTCTCACCAGCTACAAATTTGATTGACGTGGAGGGCTGGTCCTATTAAGCTGAGATCTGGCTTGCGTTCAATGTATTTGGAAGCCTAGTTACAAACGCATTAAAACAACTTTAACAGAGATTTTGTCAGCCTATCAAAGACAAATCAAGAGAGATTTCCCTGATGCCTCTGCTGAATTGGGTAAATTTCATTTATTGACTGCAAGCACTGCGAGCTGGTAATTTTTTTTCTCTGTCTCCTTCTCCAGAGGAATTTGACATGATCAGATCTACTCTGATGTTTCATAATCACATTTTCTTTCCCCTTTCTCTCTTCTCCTTTGCAGGATGCTTGAGTGTTGCTACCAGGTATAGAAGATGTGTATGTCAGAGAGAAGAGATGGGCCAAATTCAGAAGTGTGCTTAATCAAAATTAACTCAGTAGAGCCTACTTTAACCTGGCCTGCCGTGCACTTTCTTTGGCTTCTGTCACATAGAGACCCTTGAAATGGGATCTACAGGACCACTCATGTTAAAGAAAAAGCCATTAAGAACAGCTTTTATAGCTTGAACTAAAACCCTTTAGCTTGATGCACTGGAAGTTCATGGATTGGAGGAGGAAAAGCAAGTTAATTTAAGTACAGCATGAAAGGGGTAAATGTGTGTTGGTGGAAATGCCACTTCCAGGGAATAAAAAACTACTGGAGGAAATTTCCCTTTGGGGGAAAATGGACATCATAGAGCTGGGGCACTAGATTTCAGTGCATGTGGAATGAATCTGAGTAGGACTGTCTGAAGGATTCCCTGTGGTACCTGAAACATTGGCCTCATCTGCGTACAGAGTTTTCATTTCATGTCACACCAATTTTGAGTTTGTGTGGCACACACTTCTCACAGATAACCGGTGATACCTGTCCCCTGACCCTGAGGGAAGGCAGAGAGACTCTCATTCCCATTTTAGGGGAGAAACTTGCAAGCACGAAAAGTGCACCAGTGTCCTCCACCAGTTTGCACGGGTGAAGCTTGGTGTGACTGGCACAGCTTGACACATTCCTTGGAGCTTGCAGCCACAGCTGCAAGGATTTTGGATGAAACCCAGAGGAGGCTCAGTGGCACTCGGGTCGCAGTGCAGACCACAGCGTGCAGCTGAGCCCTGACGGCCAACACGTGTTTAAAGCCACCAGCAGCACTTTGCAGTGATTGCAAGAGCAGAAACCCCGAGCTCCTGCCATGCAGAGCCTTCCCAGCTCCTCTGCACACGCAGAGCCGGCCTGGGGCTCCTTGGCAGGAAAATCACAGGATGGCAGGAGCGAGGGGCCAGCAGGTTCCCAGTCCCCAGAGGCACCCCAGGCTGCACACGGGGGTTGTCCTCGCTGCCCTTCTTTGTCACCAGGCCTGAGGATCACTCAGCTGGAATGTGGTGCTGCCTTGGATGTGCTGAAAGAGCCTCCTCGGGAATGCACCTCCCTCGCCCTCAGCCCGGGGGCTGCGGGAGCCGTGGGCAGCCAGGCACCGACTGCTCGGAGCAAGCCTGGCACACACATCCTTTGTTCTCTCCCCTTCCTGGAGGAGAAAACCAAAGCTAAGCAAGATTTAGGTGATGTGCTCAAAGTCAGGCCATGATTCAGTGATCAGCTGAGAAGGCAGACATGCTGTGCTAGCCACTATTCCTGTTTCGCCCAAGTTAATGTGGATGGATTTATTCAGCGCATATTTATTTCGTGGGTTTCTTTTTCCTGACATTTCCTCAATTTCTTGACTTACAGTTTTCATTATTGTGAAATTTGATTACAGAACCAGGCAAAATCGCAAGCAAGGCATGTCTCCACCGTGCAATTTCACCCCAAGCTAGCCCCATCTCAGCCTGAGGATTGCATGGAGAGAGGATCGATTCTGAGTTTGCCAACTGACAGACTCATGAGAAATATTCTGATCTTGTTCGGATCCCACCGAGAATATTTCATATGTTTAAAGGCCTGCTAAGCTTTTTTTCTCCTGTTCACCTGCTGCTCCACATAGTGAAATAGCTTGGGAATGAGGGAGCTCTGCTTCTGGATCCTCAACAGTGTGAGCTGCTTTGTCCTTTGCTTTCTGTTTCTTCCTCAGTACATGCTCACACAGATATTCCCTGATCAGAGCAGGGTGTGCAGGATACAGAGATTCTCACAGTGTCAAAATGTAGCATGCTGGCCTGGAGCAACTCTTCAATTTTTCACATTTATGCGACACTATAAAAGTAAGTAAGAGTCATGATTTTATCTTGTGCCCTAGAAGCTAGAATTTACATGAACTTAGAGAGGTCTTGAAATCACAAATGCAAAATGAAGTATTGTGTATCATTAAAATAAATCACTGTCACAGAAGCCTAAAACTTAACTCAAATCTCTCTTTTAAGCATCAGTCTGTCTGGTCATATAGTGCAGCCAGCAAAAAGTTTTGCACTCAGTATTCTCTAATTCATATCAGTTACGTCAATCTCTATTTTTATTCTACAATTTCACTTTTAATATCATAGAGCTACCTCCCTTAACTATGTTTAATTTGTCTTTATGTTTGTTTATTTTCTTTGTCATGTCATTTTTTCCTCTTGTTGCTAGTTTTGTTTGGCACTTGTATAATCACACTTTGGAAACATTAACTAATTAACCTTCCTAATACTCCTGGGAGGTACTGCAGACTACGTCAGCCTTACCCTGCCTCCCACTTCATGATGAAATAAGCAGGAGTTGTCTGATTTGCATAAAGATGAAAAGAAAGTTGTCTGAGCCAAGACTCAAATCTGGGGTTCCTAGCTGGGATTTTTCCTTTTCCTTTTATACTGGGATAACTTTACAACTGATTGTTGGATCAGATTCAGCAGGACTGGCAAACGAAGGGGTTGTACCCCCTTCCCTGAGCTCCTTGTCACTCATTACAGGCATTTGGGGCATCCCCAAGCCAAACACGGAGTGCTTCCATCCCACCCAACAGCATCATCACTACACAAAGAACAAAAGCTGATGCCTGTACAGCTGATCTCTTTGGCGTCATTGGTAATGCCTAAAGATACAAATGAAAACAAGACATTTTCTGGTGGATACTATGCAAACCTCTATAAAAAATGGTCCTTATATTCAACAGCCCACAAACTCCTCTGTATATGCACCTTCTGGTTGAGTAGTGAACCCACTACCCACTGTTAGAGACCTACTGTAGAATCACTGAATCATTTAGGATGGAAAAGCCCCCTAAGGTCATCGAGTCCAGCCATTAACCCAGCACTGCCAAGCCCACCCCCAAACCAGAGACAGCATTGGAAAAACAGCCTCTCTAGAAGATGGCTGGAAGGATAATTAACTTCGTAACTTTATACCTGGCATATGCAATAGATAGGCTAATATTATCAGAGGGAGGAGTAGGAATAGGGTTGGGTAAATCAGCTCAATCACAGGGATGAAGGCTACCCCAGGAAGCCAACTCCCGGGAAGCAGAATGGCAGGAATATGCCTCAGGAAAGAGGAGGGCTGGTTTGTGCAACAGGGAGTGGGAGAGGCAGTGGGAAGAGCAAACCCAGTGGAGCCCTGTGATGCTTCAGGCACCCCAAGCCTTGCCCTGGGGCTGTGTGGCTCAGAGCAGTGGTGTGACACAGCAGCAGGAGGTCCAAGCACGGCAAGGAAGGCTGGGGTGGGAAGTCCTCTGTAAAACACCAGCCTGTGCAGAGGGACTGTTCAGCCTTAGGAGAGGGAGAGGGCTCAGCACAGCCCCACCCCACGCACCTGGGCAGCCCTGCACTTCCAACCAGCCTACTTCCACTGCAGCTTTTGATCCTTGGGGTGAATAAGTCCTCCTTCTTTTGCAAACTCTTCAAGTGAACTTGTGTGTGAACACGCCTAAATATTTCAGCAGCACCCCTTAGCTGCCAAGGGCTTGGTGATTCTGCTCCATTCACCTCTGAGCTCCTGGCATTACAAACCAGCCTGTGAGACACATGAGTGCCCGAGTGCACTGCAGCACTGGGACAGGTCCCTGCAGAGGGCTCTGGCAGGATAGCCAAAATCAGAACAGCTGAGAGGAGCAACAGCACGGACTCAATGTGTCTCTGCCATTGTGGTGGACTGGGCAACCATGCCTATCCAGCAGTGAATCACGGCAATGACCCAGGGCATGCTGGAGCATCTCTCCCCGTGTGCCAGCACGCACTTTAAACGCTCCTGACTATTGGGATAGCATGAGAGCAATGCTGGTGCTGCCCCTTCATGCTGTTACACCCCTGCCACCCCTCAGCACACCCCAGCTCCTCAAACCAGAGCCACTTCTGCTTGTGAAGACTGTAACCAGATGTTCTCTGTGTCTGCCTTTTCCAAAGAGGAGAAAGGTGAACTGGGGATCACAGGGGAGAAAAAGGGGTTTGATGCAATCTACACATGTGTGTAAGTGGAATACACAGCTGTATAGTGGAAAAGCACAGTTTGAAATGTTTGTGAAGCAGGCCAGTAGTGGGCTGAAATGTCAGCACTTCTCTCCTTTTTATGTGGCAGGAGAATAAGATTAAATTCCCCTTAAATGCCGTAGTGGCTTCTGCCTTATTAGAATCATCTCTCATAACATTTTTAGAGTATTGTGTGGAATCCACTTAAATGAATCCCCATGAAATGAAGAGTGCTGTTAGAATAATCTGGCTCTTGTGCGGTGGGCTCTGTCTTGCACAGCAAGATTTGGCTGTGTGCTTGAGAGGGAGAGCAGGCACCAGCTTCCCAGCTATTCATATTTAAGTACCTCAAAAGGCACCAAGGCACTTGCAACAATATTGTATCACACTGCTATTTGAGCAAGGAGAGAAAGAGCTTTGAATAATTAAAATCAATTAAAAGGCTAAAGGATAGGGATTCTTCTTGTCTTCAGAGAACACTTTACAGCAGTAGGTAAATGTTTTCTTGCCTTACCCAATAATTATCTCTCTCAAACACACCTACCCACACACAGCCTTGTGCAGTGCAGTCTCTCCAGGTTTAGATTTTGGAAGTTTTCAAGGTCGGTTATGTGAGGGCTGACGCCAAGGGCTGGAGCCGTCGCACAAGCCAGGTTCCTGAGGAAAGCAGCTCCAGCTGCCACAACCTGGACACAGCTGAAGACCAAAACGTGCTCTCTCAACTCTGTGCATTCAAATCCTTCTGGAAATATGTAGCTGCTAGCAGAGCTGGGCTCAAAGTGCCAAAAAAAAATAATGTCTTAGATGAGCACAAAGTGCCAGCGCTTTGTGTGTGTGTGTGCCTTGTTTCCATTCACAGGCTGGCAGCAGTGCACTACAGGAGCACTTCCATCTCACCAAGCTGGAGTTCAGGAGATTAACATCTATTATCCTGGGAAAAAAAGAAGTAAAATCACAGCTAGCCCCTTGATCTGCTCCATCAGCTGATGTCTTCTCTGACTCAGGGCATCTCCACCTGAACGCCCACTCACCTCAGCGGTTCCTGGTAGTGATGCAGCCCGTGAAGCAATCCCCAGGGGATTGCATTACCTGCTGATGAGGTGGCACTCCGAGCAGTGATGCAAACAGCGTGAGCCCTGAGAAGCTTTCTGCCTCTCCACCCCCCTGGCATGCTGCTCTCCCTACCATGTCCCTCTGCCTCTCCTGAGAGCCCCAAGCATTTGGCTTTCTCCGCTGCCTTATTCAAAAAGCCCCATCACTTCCCATAGCATGAAATCCCTGGAACAGAAAGGAATGAATTGCTGGCTGACATATGCCCTGCGATAAAAAAGCAGCTTGTGAATAAATACATAAAGAAGCCTTTGGGTCTGGGTTGGCTTCAGAATAGATCAGTTTATTTCTGCTGTGATTTGGGGAGTACAAATATCTTTACATTAGCAAACAGCACACGATGGGGTTTGTATCCCAGCAAGGAATGTTTGTGGCTTTGGGAAAAGCCAGCTCCTACCTTGGCACAGCCCAAGGGGGGAAGAACAGTCCTGTATGGTCACACTCCCCAGAAAATTATTATAAGAGTTTAATAGTTAACTTTGCGTTTGATAGCTCTTGTTCCACATCAGAACCTTCTTGCCCCCTTCCCCACTTCACTGACTAAATGGATTAATTGAAATTATGGAAATAATCTTGAAAATTACGGTGAACAAAATGACATTTTTGCTTTTGGGTGACACGCTTAAAATCTGAATTTTTCTGTGGTTTTCACAGGAAAAAAAAATCTGTTTGCAAGTTTATTTTTTTATTCTGCCAGCTGAAATCATACACATTTGAAAACATATATAAAGAGAGAGCAAAAAGCACCAGAGCGTGTTCCATGTGACCTGTTCTGTGGAAGGGGAAGCTCCTGTGCTGCCCAGTGGGTGCCAGTGCTGGTCACTGTCGGAAGGAGGGAACCACACAGGTGAGTTGGGAATTCAGGTTTAGACTCAAAGGAATGGAAACAAGTCCATCCACTTCTGCCCGTGACCCCGGCAAAAGCTGGATTCCTGTGCAGAGCACTGAGAGCCACTGGGTGAGAACACGCAGTGTAAAGTAATTTAAAAGCATTGGCAAGAATCTTTCCTCCATCTCTATTTAAGAAGACCTCTTAGCACATGCTCCAGAATTTCCTTGTGCATTCTTGGTTGTTTTAGGAAAGCATGTGCACTCCTTTTCTCCCTAATATTTTCAGCTGAGCTCCCTTAAGGAAGCAGGGACAATGCCATGTCCCTCCTCTCGAGGTTCCTGGATAGCAGCAGCACGGAGCAGCTCTCTGTGCTTCAGATGTGTTTCAAACACGGGCCAATTGCCAGGGCTTCATTAAGTGAGCGACATGTGAATGTAACCACATAGAGAGCTGCTTCCATCCGCGGGGCACCCAGCGCCTCTGCACGAAAGCAGATGTTATGGAAGCAGCCCAAGTCAAATAAGCAAGGCAAGATTACCTCCATAATGAGCTAAAAATTAGTTCTGCACCCTCTTGAAAGGATCAAAAGGAAAAAAAAAAAAAAAAGGAAAAGAAAAAAGAGTAACGAGAAAACCTCCACTTGTTTTCTGAAAGCAAACAGGGCAAGTGGCACAGACACACAGGCAGGTACCAGCAGGTGTAAAGCATTTTCTTTCTCAGTATCCTCTACATAGAGATTTTAAAGATAAATTCAGACTCAAGACTAAATACGTCCAAGTGAATCTAAATGGATATAAATTACTTCTTCCAGCATACAAATCATACCAAATAAAAAGCCTCTGAATTTCTTTGCTTCTTAGACCCTGATTTATTATCTGGCTACAGGGAAGTGCTGTCATCACTGACATGTTTAGACAGATTAACACAAACTGATTATAGTCTATAAAATGATTAAGTTTGAAATACCTTTATTTTGCTTATTTTTTATTAAAGAAAGATCTTTGACATATGCATAGCTCCCAGTGTATGTCATCCTTTGCCTACACAGGGTATTCCCTCCACTTTTAATACACAGATCTTAAACACACACTTCTCCCCTACCTCTGCCTTAAAATACTTTTTCTCCCATCACTGCAAGCCACTGTCCAACAGCCATGTGCTCTCAGTGCAGGTGAAGGAAAAGGGCTGGCCATGGTGGCAATCAGCATTTTAACTGACAATTCCTTGCTCAACATTAATCTGAAACAAATGCTGATCTCATCATCATCACTCCTGGTCTGAGCCCGGGCTTTCCTTTTTTTGCATTGGGGAAAATGAAGGGGTTTATTGGGAAGAGGAGGAAGCCAAAATGTGCATCAGTGCTACTGGGCAAGAGGCCTGGGGGGGTTCCCCACTTTCTCCCAATTTTCTATCCCTTCTGAGCTTACTCATAAGGTACAAGAAGAGAAATTTTAAAGGGAAGTCCTTTCCTGGTTGTTCTCTGCCCACACAGACATATTCTTCCTCTCACTACCCCTTGCTGCACGGTGCTCCATCCAAGAAATAAGGGAGGGGAAAACAGGGATGGGGAGCAATGTAACTTGTTTCAAAGAAAAACTTTTTTCCTCATCAGCAGAGCAGAAAGGCTTTGAAAAAGCCTCACTTTCTGCACAACACTAACAGCTTTCTCACTAACACACTTCTTTCTCTTCCCTTCTCTTTCTCCCAGGAGGAGGGAAGTTAAGAACCTGAGAGATTTTTTATAGTTCTTCATTACTTCAAAATGAACACTTTAATTCAAATTTCAGCACAGTTTTCCTCTTTTTTTTTCTTTTTTTTTTTTCCTTTTTCTTTTTGTAAATGAGCCATTGAATGAAAGGACTACTTTATCCATTTTTTGTCTAAACATTTTTGGGGGTGGAGTGATCATTAAAATTTACTGATACATGAGTCCTTGCAGTTTGCAATTTGGCTTACATTGAGTAATAGTGATTTGTCTGAGTTAAATTAATTTTGATGGATTTCTTTCATATTTCTTCCCCACTCTGAATAAGATTTACTGAATGTAGCTTTTAAATGTCCTTACATATGTGGCGTTAATTCACATCTGCATTTTTGTGCTGGGAGGGGTAACCTATTTTCTGCTTCCACTCTCAGTAGCTGGGCTCACATGTTTCAGGGGCTAGTTCTGCCATTCACTGCTTTCAAAGAGCCCTGATTGGCTTCAGTGGGAGTTAAAAGCACTTCAGGGCTTTAAGAAAGAGGTCTGATCAGTTTTTAAAGTGTTCAAAGCTGAATGGGTTTAACTATTATCTGCGAGTTTTCAGAAGTTTCTTTCAGCGACAATACGATCTTCGGTGCACTTAGTGTGATTTTTTTTAGAAAAGGATTTGGGATATTGTGGCAATAACTGCAGAGCAAGTGTTACCTACAAGGAGTCAAAATCAGTTGTTCATCCAGCAGAAAGTCTCAGTCCATGGATGTGATGTGGGAAGGCTCAACTGGGAGGCCTCGGTACAGCCAGGAATGTTGGCTCGTGGCAGGCTGGGACCTGGAGCCTTGAAAATGCTGATTAAAACCTGTGACAAATTTATATCATCTGCTCAAACCACGAATTGCCCTGGGGACACCCCTGGTCCATCGAGGCTGCTGCGCTGTTCCCCTTCAGTCCTTGCCATTCCATCTGTGCTGCTCCAGCTCAGTTTCACCAGGGCTCCACAGAGGATCAGACACCTGCTGACATGGGCCTGGCTGAAGGATCAGTGTCTGTCCCCTGGAAACAGCCAAAATGCCTGAAATACACAAAGAGTTCTTGACAAAGCACCTTAGAGTTGGGGTTTTGTGGTGTGGTGAGCACATTCCTCCATGTTCCTGCATCTCCCGTGTGATCCATCCCAACACTCAAACATGAGCACTGCTCCGAGCTCAAGCACCTGCAGAAGGGCTGGCATATGGTGAAGTGCTCGACTGAAATGGGGCAACCGTGGAAGGAACAGCCCTTGGAGTCCAAAACTTAGCTAATGGAAATTGGAAAGGTGCCACTGATTACAAGGGACTATCCTAATTAGCGCCAAGCAGAGAGACAGAGCTTTATGAAGCATAAAACAAAGGGCTGCAGAATGTCCCATCAGAACTCATCAGCCCTAAGTCTGACCTTTAAAATCATATTCGTTTGGTAAGCTCAGTTACAATGGAAAACTGCTCTTCAAGAGATACGGTGAATACTGAGGCTTACAAGAGTGTTTATATAAAACACGTATATCTATCAAAATGACAGCTGACTTTTAGTTAATCCTTGATAATTATGTTTCCTTGAGAATATTATGGAATGTCTGGTTTGAGGAAAAAAAAGCACATAACCATGTTGATTTGTGGCAAAATTATGCATGCGTATGGCTTTGCACGTGAAGCTGATCAATATGTGTCATTAGTGTCTACATACATAATTTTTATGGCTCTTTTTAATAGGGTTTGCTTTATGTTTTATTTTGAGATTGCTAATGAAAGACAGCTATTTATTTAGAGGTCAGCATTAAGCTTGTTGTGATGAAATATGTATTTACTTTCTTTGTACTTGATAAGAATAATGCATGTACGCTTATTATGTCGGCAGCATAAGATTTATGATCTCCACCACTGTTAATGTCTTGGCTTTTCAGTGCTTGGATTTTGTAAATGAGCTGATAAGTAGATACACTATTGTTACTTAGCAACGTTAATTGAAATTTTTAAACAAAATACTTTCATTTTGGAATTTCCCAGGTAATTTTTTTTGGCACTCCTCTATGTGTTTACTTTCTCTTTTCCTCCATTTGTTACAAGAAGATAACGCCATTTGTTATTTCCTCCCCTTTTTGTAATTAAAAGAAAACAGGAGAGGTGACAAGGAAAGCAACTTTCAGCCAGTGATCCACAGCTTCTCCTTCACTCCTGACGTTTTTCCCTGGCGTGCGTCAGCACAGCTTTTACGAGAAAATTGCGCCGTCCTCTCGCCACGACCTTTTCACAGGTTTTCAGCAGCACATAAACCTGGTGCAAAGTTTATGGAAGGCCTGCTGTAGGCAGGGGGCAGGCAGGGCAGGCAGGGACTCCGAGGGGGACATGCAGCATCCCCAGTCCCCAGCAGCAGCTGGGTGACCCCACACCCTCTGTGTCTGCCCATCACCAACCCCACCTGCACCCCTGACCACAGCAGCTCATCACTCCCCAGCAAGGGCATCAGCCATGCACCCCCTCACCTGACCTATTTTCCAGAATTGCTTTGGCACACTGTTGGTGTTATTGTTATCAATCCTTCTCAAATGTTTTCCTGTTTATTTATTTTTTTAGCCATAGGGTCCACGGCAGCTGCCAGGCTGTCCCTAAGTGCCTGTGAAAACGCACCTGTAATGCAAAGTTAAATGTGTTAAGTCACATATCAGGCTCTCTGGCTTCCTGTCAGAAAAGAAAAACAAACAAACAAAAAAATATCCCTGTGCTCCCATCTTAGTACTGAAATTGATTTTTCTTTATAGTTTCCATTATTGTCTGAGTCTTCAGGTGTCATATGAGAGACCATACCCTGTAATCATGCCACTGATCATTCAACAATTATTCATCCTCTTCCTCCTTCAGCTCTTTATGGGGGCATAATGTTCAAGGGTAAGAGACCTGAATCAGTGTAATCCCTCTGTCTTTTTCTTTGTGCTTTGGTGCATTCAGTGCTTTTGTCAGATGTAATTATATCTGGGTAATGAGGAGATGAGTTCTGAGCTGAAGTGAAATAGTTACAAGGTGTGTGAGCTTGTCCCACACACAGAGACAGGAATTACAGGCTGAGGAATAAAAGTTTTCCTTGTCAGTGTGATCTGAGAGGTGTCAGAGGAGCAGCAGCTACCAAGAACAGAACAAGCCAGGGCTGATTCAACCTGGCTCCATGTGCAGATGGCAGAAAGCACCTGGATCCTAACATTTGTTTAGAAGAAAGTGATACAAAAAAAAAAAAA
>WEKY01031631.1:32669-56715 GCA_013390045.1 Picathartes gymnocephalus | reverse complement strand
AAAAAAAAAAAAAAAAAAAAGTATGGCACATAGATTCTTAAAAAAAATAGTTATTTTTAGAAGACACTCCAAATTAGTAAAATCATCCACACTGCATTTAAGAAGCCATTCCAGTAAACTCAGGAGGGGTTGGGTTATACTGTCTGAATGCTCCAATTGCCCATCTCACCCCAGAAGTGCCTTCAGGACACTGGGGCAGCTTTTCAAAGGCAACTGGGAGCAGAGCCACTCCATCCAAGTGAGCACCAGGCTGGCTTTTAGAGCTGGTTTTTTGGGTTTTTTTATCCTTTGCTTTTGTGTGAATTCTGCTGAAGGGGAAAGGGTGTGGAGGAGTCAGAGCTGGAGCTCCTAAAGGTGTAGCATCCAGCAGCTGCTCAGGAAATATCAGAAATGCCCACGTCACCGGGCTGGGAAGGGCAGCGCAGGGAAGCACAAAAGCCGCTACCTATTCACTGCAGCCAAAGGTGTTTCCTTTAGCTCCTCTTTTCTGCCACAAAACCTGAGCTGGCGGCACGATGGTCATGTCAGGAGAAGCTGCTTGCACAGGGGAGAGGCAGCACTAACCTTTCGGCACAGGGGATGCACACTGACACCCCAGAGGCGCTGGGGAGGAAAGCAGCATCTCTGCAGGGCTGGCACCTCAACACACAGCTCTGGAGTCCTCCAATCCCCCTGCCCTGAGGCCCCGCAGGAGTCCTGATGTTGCAATTGTGTGAATTTCCAGTATTTTGCTCATTTAGGAATTAGAGTCATTGTTCACTTCATGGCGGCTTTAGCAGGTCGTGTCCGGCCGCTCCCCAACAGAACAAAAGTGAAGGGATTTAGGAGAAAGGCGGGTAAAATCTTCAGCGTGATGTGACACCTGACTGTCACCCCAACACTGCTGCTGGCATGGGCTGGAATTGTGGCTGAACAGCACTGGAAAAATACAAATGGTAAAAAGAAAAGTTTCACTTGAAAACAAAACCAATAACAACAAAAAAATGTGTGGATATTCATATCATTCATTTCACATACACCTTTTCTCACAGAAAAGTCAAATTTCTCTCAAATCCTCTTTTGCCCACCCCCACAAAACTCACTGAACTGAAATCTTCAACCTACTTTGACTCCTGTTCTCTTAATTGGGGTAAATGTGGAAAATATGGTTTTATTAGGAGGTCTCTCAGCAGCATCTACGTCACTCATTACACTGAGTTCCCCAGAGTGTGCTGAAACATGTTGGTACTGGGATAGAAGAAAGTTTTATGAAAAAGTAATTGTTTTTCCCAGCTGGCTTCACCTCAGTGCTGCCAAGATAAAGCTCCTCACTCACACACCTTGGCTGTCTGCCTGCACAAGGTCTCCAAAATATCCAGTGGGTGGAGAACAGGGGCTTTTCCTTTCCCACCAGCTGACCCATCATGGCCAAACCACTCCAGTTTGAAACTATTTTTAATTCCAAAGGCAATCCAGCTGGTGACATAACCATTGTGGGAGCAATGCCACACAGGACACCTGCTGAGGCAGCTGAGAAAAAGCCAGGATAGTCCCCTAAAACACTGCCAGCACTGGGAACACCCCAGGACAGCTTCATGGGGCACATCCTGCCTGTCTGACCACCCATGGCCTGCACTCTTCTCTGCCCACAGAGATGCCACCCCCTTGTTTTTAGTAAGTGTATTTGTATTTATTTTTTCCTATTGTTTAGACATTTCCAAGTGGTCTGCTCCAGCCTCAGCACACAGGCAGCCTGAAGCCTCCAAAAGCCATGGGAGGTTCTCCACTGGCTTTAATGAGGTTGGAGCAGCTCAGCCATTATCATACCCACAGCCAGGTCACTTCAAAAGCAAGATTGCAGGGCAGAGGTGATATTTCTCTGCAAAGCTGGGCACTAAAAACACGGGTGCCTCCTTGTTATATTACTCTGTTGGAGATGTTTATGGCAACACTTGAGGGAAGGGTGGCTTCAACCCTCCAATTACTGGGAGCTGCTCTTTGTCCTACAAGCTCAAGGCCTGAGGGTGCATCCAGAGCAAAATGATCAGAAGGAAAAAAAGCAGGAGTGGTAGTTCTTTTAAAGGTTTCAGTAGATGTGAATGTACATCATTTTCCCTCAAAACTATGCAGTTCTGATCAGGCTTAATAAATCCCTTTGAGACCAAGGATGTGGTAAATACAAACCATAAAATGATGGATTCTGTATCTTCTTGGCCAGTACCAGCCCCTGTGGTCCCACCACACACCTTTCATTGCAGGAACACACAAGAGAACACTCATGGTGTGCCTTCACTCATTGATGAGTACTTCGGTGTCTTCTTATTATGACTTGATTTTAAATGGATTATGGTTCAGGGACACCAAAGTTACAGTAGCATGAAAAGGATTTTCTGCCCCTACCCCAGCAGCAGGACATGGTTGGACTGTGTTGCTTCTGTGCTTCTCCTCCCTTCTCCTCTTCCCTCCAGCCTCTGCAATCTCCCTCCAAGTGATGGGCCTGCCTATCAAAATCTCAGACACACTCCTCAGAGCCCCCAGACTCCTCACGTCACCTGCCATGGACACCAAATGAAAGGTACGTGGTTTATGTAGGGACAGAGGGTTCAAGAAGGATGTTGGTCCCTTTTCCAAGCTGGATGAAGTCATGGAAAACTAATCCCACCCCTCCAACGGGGTTTGTACCTCGCTGTGATGAGCACGCATCGGAGCCTGCTCCTGCCTGCTCCCTGGTCTGACCTGTCAAGGGCCTGCTGTGCAGGCACTTCGCATTTCCTGGAGTGTGGAAGGGAGGATATGAAAGAGGATGTTACACAGGACAATAAATTTGTCTCTTGGCATCCTGCTTTGATAAGAGGAGGAAAATAAAAAAACAAATCATAATGCCATAACTAGCATTTTCAGGACAAACTGCCTGGCAACAGTTCTAAAAAGAGGAGGAAAGAACCTAAATGGCTCGTTACAATTAGGTAAAAGAATTTAAAACCACACATCCTCAGAGGCAGTGAAAGCCCCAGTGCCAGGCAGGACAAGGCTATGGAATGGCCCATCCCTCCAGAGGAATAAAACCCTGAATAACACTGTGGTATCCTGGCAGCACAAACAATAGTAATTTGGGTGTCCTGGCTGTTAGAAGCCCTGTCCTGGCTGCTGTTTCCAGGAGAGAAAGTGACCCTGCCCTGGGTCAGTGCATTGCCTGGGGCAGTCACGCTGTGCCCCCATCACTGCCACTCTCTAGAGCTGGGGTGGTGCCTCAGGAGCCATGGGGTGGAAGCAGGAGGGGTCAGGCGTGTCCCAAAATTGCTGAGCATGGCTCTTGAAGAGCAGGGTGCTGGGGGAGAGTTCCATGACTGCAGGGAGGTCACTTCTTCTGCTTCTGGGTGCTTTGAAGGCAGCGAGGGCTGGCAGAGGCCGTGGGCTCAGCCAGGGTGTGCAGGAGAGCCCTGAAAGCTCCTCTGAGTCACCACCCTGCTCCTCCTCCTCCTCCTCACCTGAGGGGGAAGGAGCATCCTTGGCTTTCCAGGTCACTCTGACCAGGCAGTGCCCACATCACGCCAGCTCTGCCAGTCCCTGCAGTGCCACAGCTCAGCTCAGGGCTGGGCTCCAGTGACTTTGCTTTGTCACTTTGCTTTCCCCTGCAGAAGCCAAAAGCTTTAGTAACCCACAGCAGGGAGCACAGGGCAACCTTCTTGCTTGGGCAACACACAGGTCTACACCAAACACCAGTGTCTGAGCTTGCATGGGGTGTCTCATCTGGTTACCAAAAGCAGGGAGCAGTCCTGCATTTAAACACCCCAAAGAAACAAACACCACCTTTCTGTGGGGCTTTGTAGGTGAGCTACAAGCCAACAGCAATACCCGTGGCCAGATGGACAGCAGTGTTTAGTGAGCTTTATTTTAAATATTAACTGCTGAATTTAAAGTTCACCACACTGTTTCTATTAGGTTGGACTGAAAATGTCATGGAAATGAAAATAATTGGGCTGCAGGTTGCAACAACTGTTAGGAAATAGTGGCAGGACAGTGAAAGATATGTTGAAAAGAAGAATTTCAGTATGAGGCCTATGGCATTGAAAAAATTACTGGGTAATCATATGCTAATCAAAACATCACAGAGAGTCAAAATTTCATATGGAGAGGTAACAGGGAAACCATATTTAACTAAATAAGGACCAACCATTGTTAGTGGAAGTCAGAAACAAATCCTGAAATGACTGAATTAATAAAGAGCAACTGTTTCCACTTATGCTGCCTAAACATATTATTTGTTTCCAGGAAAAATAAAGGGGTTAGGTAAATGCAAAACCTAAAAAAAAAAAAGGCAATTTACATTGCTTTTACATGCTTGAAATTAGACTTAAATAAAGAATGATTTTTAAAATGTTTTCCTGTTCAGATAAAGCAAAAGAAAAATGCTGTCTGATCTGTGTCTGAACTGTCCATCCAACAGCCTGGGATGATTAACCAGGTCCACACCTTTCACAATAGAAAACAGCAGCATTCCCTGCCCTACGCTCCCTCTCTCTCTCCTCAGGAAGATCATATCATCAAAGCTCCACTGAAATAATGTTTTCCAGGGATTCTGCAGGCAGGCTGATCCTAAAGGTAAAGTGCATTGGTAGGGACATATGGAAATTCAGAGCGTTTCACTCCCCAGGCTCCACTGTAAAAGCCGAATCTGTCACTTCCAGGGGTCTCATTGTATCCCCAGTGGCACTGTTGGGACACACGGCATTGCCCCGCCGTTTCAGCTGGAGTTACCATCACATCCCCCAGGAAATGCTCAGACAATTTTCCCAGTACTTTATTGTTGATCCTTGGCAGTTCCAACTAGAACAAGGAGCTCAGGAGACACCCAGGTCCTGCAAGGAGCCTGTCGGGGGCTTCCTCATCTGTGAGTCGACTGAACGCTTGTGGGGACCCCCGGCAGCTCCTCATGACCAGACTGGAACAGTACAAACCTGAGATCTGTCACCTGTACCCTGCTGCGTGCCTAATTATCTGCCCAGGTATTGCAGGGCCCTGCTGGGAGTCCTGGCAGGCCCACGAGATTTCTGCTCCTCCACGGCTGCTGCGGCTGCAGCCTCCCAGGCAGCGGGGTTGTGCAATGCCATAAAAGCCATCCCAGAACAGCGTGTGTCCCATACACCTGCACTGCTTTGCAAAACAGGTGTGTTTTTGGCTGGGCAGGGTGGGTCTGGCTGCACCTCGCACGTCGGGTGGCATCAAAGGAGGCACAGGGTTGGAAGTGGGTGAAGGAGACAAAAGGCAGGGTTGGGAGGGAAGCTTGGGTGGAGGAGGAGAAGCGGGAGAGGGCGGATGAGAGGCTGGAGTGTGGGTCGTGGTTACACTGCAGCACCACCACAGGAATTACCCGGGAGTGAAAGGCAGGAGCTGTGCCAGAGCAGGAGCGTTCACTGGGTGCAGAGGATGAGTGTGCCACCCGTGCCCTGGGTGTGCTCAGACACCCAGAGCTTGGCTTTCCATCACCGGGGGATTCCCTGAGCTTGGAGGTGGCCAAAGCACATCAGAGCCCTGCACCTCCCGTCTCCCAGACCCTCCCCAAAAGCTAATTTTCCAGCTTTTTTCCTCAGGCTCGTTGTCCCTGGCCGTGCTCTTTGGGAAAGACAGCAGCTCTCCATCCTTTTTAAGTGACAGAGGCAGCCTGAGTGTGGATGGGGCACAACTGGGACCTGTCAGGGTGTGAGAGGTTGGCAGGAGGCAATGAAGGAAGGATCCAAGGCCTGCCACTGCCTGCTTCCACGCTGAGAGGAGAAGGAGCTCTTCCACACACAGCATATCCTGTCACCCCAACGCTGACTTGTCCAGACCAGTCAGTGGCCTCTGTACAGCAATTAAACTCTGCTGGAATAGTAAAGCCAGTCTCTCTAAATCCAGATCCAAAGCGAGTATTTTTTATGATGGAGGCCACGGCTTAATATAATTAACTGTGACTTACACACTGGTTACTCTGGTGTGATGTCAGCTTCTCCACACTGTTTATTTTAATTAAAACAGAAATTGTAGGTCTTGAGTGCTGGTAATTACAGCCCGTGGACTCAATTTGCCAAAGCCCCTAATTAACCTGTTATGTGTCTACCTGACTTGAGGTGTTAGTTGAAACATGACTGGTGCAGTGGCATTATGTTGTCTGCAGTGATGGAAATACAGTAGGAAGACATGACAGGCTCTGTGATGGGGGATCCATATTTTAAGCTATTCTGCATGACTTTCCTTTCACTTTTATGTAGATTACCAGTTTCCTACATGAGACTTTGTAAGTGATAGACTTGCTGAGAAAACGGATTTGATGAGGAGTAGCCCTATTCCAGAATAATTGTCTCCTGTAAATGCTCAGGAGGGTTTGTAAATCTGGTACTTTTGTGGTAGCAGATTGCAGCAGGACAGGATGTGCTCCTCTGAAGTTGCCTTTCCCTCTGAAGAAAGGCCAGCCATCTTGCACCTTAATGCTTACAAATACTTCTGCCTGTCCTTGTCAGCTCCCTCTGCCTCAAGACACTTCAAAATGCAAGTGCTTCACTTCCCAGTTCAGCCACAAACTCCTGTCATTCTAACCCCTCTAATTTCCCATCTTGTGCCTGCTGTTGTTTATGGTATTCATCCCCCCACAAAGGTTCTGCACTTTCCCTTGTTCCCATAGCTTCACAGCTGTTTCATTTTCTCCTTTCTAGACCTGTGTGGACCAGACAGATGTTTCACCACCAGTGCAGGAGGGAGTCCTGCCATTGCCCACGGTGGCCAGGATCAGGGCCTGGAGAGAGACAGCCTCCTTGGCTTTTCCCAAACCCAAAACCACAGCTGTCCAAAAGCTTGGACTTGCACTGAGTACAAAGAGCATTAATTTAACCTGTAAAATAAATGCTTCCAAGTGGAACTGCTTTGCATAGATCAGCCTCTACCCAATTTGAACCCGTCATTTTGAGGCAAAATATACAACAGGTACAAGTCAGGCAGCTCTCTGCTTAGATTTGTCATTTCATTGTCTTTTCTTATAATTTTTTCCCCCTTGATAATTTCTATCCTTCTCATGCAGTGATTTTGCAGTAAACTTGCACCTGAATGATTATTGCAACTATGCAAAGATAAGTACATGACCAATATCTAACGCAGTTTCTTATTGACCTTGATGTACCCACCCATCTTCAAAAATCTTTGGTCCTGGTTGAAAAGTCTCCTCTATTCTTGAACTATTAGAAGAAAGAAATCTGCTCTTTTAAATACAAATGTGAGCCGTGGTACTGCTTTTTAATTGGATGACATAAAAAAAGAATGCAAGAATTTAATTTACAGGCCATATATTTGAAAAGAGAAGATACTCTAAGTCCAGTTTATACTAGAGAGATAAAGATGTGAAATTCTGTAAGCTGCTCTTCCCTTCAGTTAGGAGTCAATGATGTAGGATATCCAGGTTCTCTTAACCACTTTAAGCACTTTGCTACAGATTTCCCCTGCATTTTGTGGGGAGAGGGAGTGTATTCCACGTAACCTGTCATCATTCAAGCTGTATTAGTCCATTAGTGCATGAGAGGAGAGCTGGGGGAAGGAGAAGGGAATGGAGGGCAAGGTCCATTGTGTGTGCACAATCCATGTTAGCCAACATCCCACAACACACTAATCTTCACCAGTGAGGAGAGACAGGCCAGCTCCTTGGGGCTCCACTACTATAACCCTCTCCTCCTCATTCATGAAGGTAAATACCCTTGGAGTGATCAGCCATCATGTTCTCTTCATGCACGTGCCAGATGTTGCCTTGTAAGTCAGCCAGAGAGAAGTCTTCTCCACAGTGAGCAAACCAGCAGCCAGCAGCAGCCACCTTCCCACAGGTGTGCCTTCCACCCGTCTGTCCATCCTCCTCCATCCACTGTGCTCCTGTGCCAGGAGCTGGCAGGTCATCCATCCTCACCTGCTGGGTGGAGCTGGGCTGGTGGAGCCCCATTCCCATGGAGATTGGTGCTGCTTCCCCATAAGGTGTAAATGACAGGGTTTTCCTAAATCCATTGCCCAGGAGCATCTCACGCAAGGCTGATGAGGAAACAGTGAAGAATAAAATGGGTGTGGAGTTTTCTGGGGCTTGAGGAACAAGCCGTGACAGTGCATTGCCTGGCACGGTCTTGTGCTTGCTTTCCCTCTTCCTCCCTTCCAGAGGTCGGACTATGCTGACCTCAGATAACCCAGCAAAGTGCCCCGTGCCACATTATCCACACGAATTCTGGAAGATGCCAAGCAGGAGTTGCTTTTCCATGCTGTAAGGCTGTTCAGAGGAATGGGCTACTTTGGAGCTCACTTACACTCATTTTCCCAGCCCTCTCTCTTGTTATCCCCATGGACTCATTTCCCACTGACTTTGACACAGCAGTGACCAAAGCAGGGAAGCAAATCCAGCAGATGGAATCCCAGCTCCTGCAAGTCTGAACAGAACCTGATCCGTGCCTCCTATCGGTCACTGCCTCCTCCCACCCTGAGACTCTGAATTCCCAGCAAGGACAGCCTAATCCAAGATAAAACATTGAATTAAAGAGAGATTAAGTTTGTTTCAACAGAAAACTCTAAACTGTTGGTAATAGGCATGAGTCTTCTTGTACAGAAGGAGTGGAATCTCTCTTCCTTCGGAAAACAACAGCCAAGTTCCCATCCAGACTCTTGGCCTATATTATGTTATATATTAGGAGTTATTCTAGGTAATTATATTGCTGTTGAATTAAGGGAGATACAGAAATGGTAACACTAAGTATTTTTATTATTATTATCACTGACAGTTGCAAGGTTCTCACTAGAATGGGAAGCTCAGAGTGCCTTAAGTTGACATAAATAAAAGACAGACCCATGGGATCTCAGCATTATTTTATGTCTTGAAGAAATACCCAGGAAACGCAATTAGCAGAATGCAGTTGGATCATTTATAACGGAAAACCCAGCAGTTCATTAAAGCGGTTCCAGCTGCTGGCAGCACACACAGGGTTAACTGAAGGCTTTCTCCTGCAGTGCTGTGGGACACTGCTTGACAGGATGGTGTGTTAATCTTCCCAGGATCTGCATGGAAATCGCTGGGCAGGTCTTTGTGAACTGGATCAATCAGAGCAGCCCCGGAGCTGGCTGCTCCATTTGGCTGCCGTTCAGAAACACACATGCCAGGGAGGCAGAACTCCATCCTGAGCTGCTGTGTATCAATGCATCAGCTTGTAGACAGGTGCTAGACAGCTCCAGGAGGGACTGCCATGAATCAGCCATGTGAAAGGGCTTGTGTTTTCTAAACGGGAGTAAATTGCTCCAGGCTCAGATTTATGACTCGGGTTCAGAAGAACAAGAAATATGTATTCTTCTCATTTATCTCTGAGCCCCACTGTTTTCCCACAGATCTCCCCACCTGCATGTGCAAGTGCCCAGGCTGGTACCTCCTCCTGGTTGGGCAACTGGGTCAGCAATATCATTGCTCAACCACAGAGCTCCACTGCACTCTGACACAGACCAGTGTGAGCTCTGGGATCCCTGCAGTCGGGAGGCTCAAGCACCTCTGGGTTACAGGTCAGGAGTAAACACACCAGGATATTTAGGCTGCAAGTTCGTGGCAGCAGGGACCGTTGCTTTGTTCTGTTTTTGGATAGGGTCCTGCCCATAGGGCCATAACTCCAGGTTAGGGCCCTGCAATGCCACACTAATTCAGTGAAATTAAATAATAAATTAGCAGCAATAGCCATAGTAATTAGCACTTGCTTTGACTTGTTGCCACGGACCCACCAGCCACAAACATTAGTCAGGGTTTGTGATCATGTCTTCCAAACTGCAAATGCTTCCAAAACACCTACTGTCTCTTCACACATGGAAAAGGGGGAACAAGTCAGAAGAACAGTTGTCTACAACAGATCTCATCACCCAGATCCTTCTGGGTTGGCAGTGTTTTCCTCTAGCTGTAAAAAATCTCTCCCCACTCAGGTTCCATCAGGAGCCTGAGTACTGATCTCTGCCAGGTAAGGTCCTACACTGCATCTCCTCTAGGGAAGCAAAGGAGGGATGATGCTCAGCTGGATTTCTTCTGTCTGTCATTGAGTATCAGCCACAGCATGAGTTAAAGTAGGGGCATAATAGGATAAATGAAAGGGAGTGATTGAGAAGATGTGGGCGATGTGACAGACAAGCAAGCTCCTTGCATGTTGATGAGAATGGCATTATCCAGGCGATGGTTGATTTCTTTTTGTCTTGTTTAAAGGGGCAGCATCTTTGAGAAGCCTGAATTTCTTAGTTATATTGCAGAAAAATCCCATGTCTTCACAGTGAGTCAATTCTACATTCATTTAACCAAAAAAAAAAAAAAAAAAAAAAAGAAAAGAAAAGAAAAGAAAAGAAAAGAAAAGAAACGAAAAGAAAAGAAAAGAAAAGAAACGAAAAGAAAAGAAAAGAAAAGAAACGAAAAGAAAAGAAAAGAAAAGAAACGAAAAGAAAAGAAAAGAAAAGAAACGAAAAGAAAAGAAAAGAAAAGAAACGAAAAGAAAAGAAAAGAAAAGAAAGATACAAGAAAAATTAAAACAACAATTTCAAAAGAATCCACTATGGGACAGCAAACCTTCATAGGAGTTGTCAGCCAAACACACAAAAAATGGGTCTGTGAAAAATGGGAACCCATTGTGAAACAAGCTGATATTTCAGTGAGGCTTTAATAACCCAGAGCATCACAAAAATGGAAAGTCTGCCAGCACTCAAGAACTACATGTGAGAAAGGCTCTTGCAGCCTCTGTGTTCATCTTTCATCAGAGGTGCTTGCTAACGCCATCGCACCATTCTGCTTTTATAGTCCATGCTTTATATACATGCATTATTCCCAGGCATCTACTGCAGCCCTGCAATTTGGGGAAGTACAGAACACGGAGCTCCATAGAAGGAAAATGCGTAGATGGATTTGAAAGCAATCCTTGCTGAAGGAGCCTTAAGGCCTAGGTGTGTTTACAACCTTGACAAAGTTACAGAAAGATGAAAGAGAAGGCGCAGGAAAACATATAATTAAAGTAGCGTGATGTTAAAGTGCACTTATAAACTTAGAATGAATATGGAGACTTTTTATCATGAGAAGTGCTGCTCTGCTGTCACCAGCTTTCCCATACAGAGGTCATTCAGGCACAGAAAGGCCAAAAAGAGATATCAAGACTGCTTCTAAACAAGGCACAAGTCAAAGAGGAGTCCCATCAAAGGTAGTTTGGAAAGAACAACCATAATGAACAATTTGGTTATGAAACAGAATACTCTGGTGACAGTTTAAAGAAGGCAGTCCAGGTCAAATCTGTTGTGATGGGAAGAAACTTTTAAATTGTTTCAGGTTTAAGGGGACCCAATGTTCCTTCTGATTGAGGAGTCAGTTCCAGCTGGAGATGGGCCAGTTTAGGATCAGTGAAGAGATACCAACTGAAATTCCAAGGGAGGATAGGAACTGGTAGGTACAATTAGACTTCTCGTGCATTTTATCTATGATCTTGATAGTGAGAGCAATCCAAAGCAGATAACTCTGACGTAGATAGAAGCAGCCAACTCTGACGTAGATAGAAGCAGCCATTCCACAAGCATTTAGGGGCAATTCCTGGATTCAAGGTTCCAGTGTGAACTGTAGTAACAATCAGTGAGCGAGAACAGCATTAATCAGGATGACGTTCACAAAGTCATAGTATTAAACACAGTCATTGCTGTTATCAGAGTGAGGATCTGCTCTGTAGCACATTGGAAGGAACCCAGTACATATCACAGGCTATTCTGTTCTCCACTGGCACTACTGGGACTTAATTCTCTCCTAAGACAGGAGCAGCAATGTGGCAGCACAGTGCCCATAAGGAGGGAAAGTGAAAATAATGTTGACCCAGCAGCGGGATGAGCTGCAGCTCTCTGTGCAGAAGAGACTGCACCTCACACTCCTGCAGTCAGCCAGTCCAGTCCCCTGCTGGCATCTCATAAATCTGTGCCAACTTCATTTTTGCCCTCCAAACTCATCCTGTGAAGGTCCTGCACAGACATCTCCAGCTGTGTTGTCCCCACAGGTTAAGGGAGGTGTCACAGCCCAGGAAAACACCCAATCTCCCACCAAAACCTTCACCCCACTGCCCCAGAAGCTGGTGGAAGTGAGCTGCTCTCACCAGCTTTTAGCTTTCCCAGTGTCAGTGTCTGACCCAAAATGATACTCTGCATAGTTCTCTATCATACCACAGATGTTTTGCAAACACTGGTCATTGCCTCAGTTCCCCCTCTCTGAAATGACATCTTTGAGATATTCAGGAGATAACAGTTTTCTCACTGCCATTGAGAACAATATGGTTTCTGGGTTCCTTACTGGAGCACATGCAGGTGATTTCAAGAGATCTTCCACTTACCGTGGCCAGAGGTGCTCACACAGGGCAAAATGATTTCTGCAAGAAATAAAAAAACTGGGCAAAGGGGTGGAGGGAAAGCTGAAACCATGGAGCAGTGATCCAGCTTGCTGGAGCCACAACAGAGGACAACAGCAGGAACCAGAACCTCAGCCTTCCCAGGGCCAAGCCATCCTTTCAGCACAGATCTCTGACAGGAGGCTTTGTGTCCATACCAATGACCTCATTCGTGCCCTAAATTAAGCAGGAGATTTCCTGTGTCTGCAGAGATACCAACAGCATCTTTCGGATGGGTGGAGTCCCAGGTATTCTCTTGTCTCAGGTGCCATCCAGAAACATCAGGGATAAGAGTGATCCCGCTGCTGAGTGGCCCCAGCTGTCATCAGCAATGCGATGACTATTCCTTGTGTGAGCAGGTTACAGCTAAGGAAAGACGAGGTGTGAGGGCTGTGTTTATTTCACTGTATTTTAATGAAGAAACTGGAGCTGCTGTCAGCATTACCCATGGGTGCATCAGCCACAAATCAACACTTAAATAAATGAATTAAATGACATGATGTCAACTCCATATTCGCAGCAAAGTACTTGGTCAGAGCACAGACTGAGCACTTTGTAATGTTCTGCCTATCCCCAAAATAACCCTTCGGGTAAAAGCCTGAGCTAATTAACGCGTAGGCGTCCTGTTCTGAAAGGCAAAGAATTCAAGGGACACAAATGTTAACATTGACTATCACTGAAACTAATCAACACTAGAAATGTCTACAAAATTTTAAATCTGGGGTTTTTCATCCTCACCTCACACCAGCCAGAGCAGCAAACAGCAGAGAAATCTCAGTGGCTCCCCGGGGGTGCCCGGGCTCCCTGTGCCCCAAGGGGATCTTGATGGGAACCATCAGCAGGAGAGCTTGGTTGGTGCCAGCCCCAGCCGTGGAGCAGGGGGAGGAGGGAGATGGGTGACTCAGGAGTACTCCCAGCTCTGAGAAGTGAGAGCTGGTGCCAGCCCAGGTGACTCAGGCTCTAACACAGGTGCCTGTGACAGAGGCTGCTGGCCCTTCCCGTCTCTGAGCCCTCTCCTGGGATGCTGCTCTGGGTCAGTCTCAAGCCATGCTACACTTCCTCAGCTGCCTTACCAAGGAGCACTTCGTGCCCAGCAGCAGGAGGGATTTCTGTGCCTCTTTGGTGTCCTGGCTGCTGAGGACAGGCCCTGCCATTTGTCTGGGCAGGCGGTTCCTTCCAGACGTTTCCCATTTCCGACCCACGCATTGCCTCCTGGACACGCAATGGAGGTACAACACTTCTTACTGCTCTTCTGGCCTCCTTTGCCCCACAGAGCACCAATATTTCTACATGAAGCCATATGCTGCTGCACTGGCAGTTTTCTGCTGAGTGGTAGCAAATTTATTTTGTCTAAAAATAATACTAATTTACCCTCTTTGGCCCTCAGTGTAACCACTCAAATGTTCCACTTTAAGGAGGTGGCAGGTGCATTGATCTGCTCCAGTGAAGGTGGATAGAAAGTCTAAAGCTTGCTGGAAGGCAGCTGTTTTTTTACTGTGGCCTTCTGGGAAGATCTTTTGGGTAAGGGAAGGATTAAAGCACAGGTGATGCCTCTCAGGACCTTAATTACTAGAGGGAAACACCTTGATTGCTGTGTTCTGTGACGGTCTCAGTCAGTTAATACCACCTCTGGGGCCCACACTGCTTCTGCACAGTCATCAGAGCAGCTCTCCTGGGTGCAGGGAAAACTGAGTAGGTGTGATGAAGAGCTGAAAAACACAGGAGCCTTCAACTGCATCTACACTTTGGAGGGAGCCTGATGAATTTACACAGTCCCTCTGGGTTTTGCAGTCTCCGTCCAAGGAAGATCGCCTTCATGCAGGAGCTCCACAGAGTTTGGGTGCCACTCTGCTGACTGTAATTAAGTGCTCCTTGGCTAAATGATTTTGTTCAGTTTATATGTGATACTTTCCTGAAAGGCTATTAAATGCGTGCTGTTTTCCTAAGATAGAGGCTTTTGAAGCTATTCCAGGCTTTCATATAAAGATGCTTTTAGTCAGTTGCAGTAAATAGGAGGATGAATGCTTTTCTGTGAGTGCCATGTGAGGCCATCAGAGGCAGATGGAGAGTTCTCAGCACAGCTGTTTTTGTATTTGGTGACTGGGTTGGTTCCCCTTACAGAGATTCTGCAGAAGTCCAATGGATTTCACTAGAGACTTGTGCAAAGCTGTCCTGGTATCACAAACCGCTCACGCAGGCAAGCAGGGACTTTCCATCAGTCTGTATGACATGAGAAATGCTATTTTGAGATGTCCCCTCTTCCTCTTACCCAAGTTGTCTTTAGGTTTTGAGTGCTCTCTGTTCAGAGCAGGTCAGAGCCCTTCCTCACAGTCAGACACCATGTTCACTCATGTAAACCCACGGGCAGATGAAGCTTTCTCAGGAGCCCTGTGGCATGAAGGAGACCTCAGGGCATTCATGTGGGCCAGTGTGGCTAGCTTGGTCTGCCCACAGGTGTCCTCTCTTGAAGTCTTCCTCAGATCTTGCCTTACTTTCAGCTTTATAGCTGGGGCAAGAATCAGTCATTACCTCAGCAGTGCCAAGGTCAAGAGAGAGCAAATGGATCAGGCTGCTGCAGTTGCTCTTCTCTTGAATCTTGAATCCCTGAAATCAGTAACTAAATTAGCCAAGGCAAGAGCTGGACTGGTCAGCTAGCTACTGCAAGAGGAAGAAACCATCCAGGTTCATTTATTTCTTAGGAAGGGACTTCAATCTCTCTTGCATGTTAGAGATTGAGGGAGAAGATTTCAGAGGAACTTGCATATCTCATTTGGTTCCTCTGTGCAGCAAAATCATTGTAATTTCAAATAATGACATGCAGGCTGCAAACAGTGATGGGTTCTGGGGATTGAGAAGGAATCTGAAATTGGATCCTGGCACTGAAGTAGGCACATGACCAGTCTCCAGGCACCTCCAAATTCCGATGTGGGAGAAGCTGGTTCTGAATCCTACACACAGTCCCCAGTTCTATTAAAGTCCAAACTGGTTTTTATATTATTTTTTTCTGAATACCACCTCATATAAAGCCCATATACGTCTCACTTTGGGATGCTTTAAAAAGGGGATCAAGTTCTCCTCTGTCACAGAGCACTGAGGAGGGATTCAAAAACTCAGGAGGAGCCTATTAAATGTTTTAGGGCAGGTTGCCAGTTCCTTTGCCAGCACACAGACTACTACAAATTCTTACACGCACATACATAGTTCAGACTCGCCCTGTGCAGTGACACCAACCGCATTTAATTCCCGTGCATACCATCCCTCTTTGCCAGCCTCCTCTCTGATGCTTTTTTTCCTTGTTCTCCACAAATACAATTCTAAATTCAGTCCCTGAGTTTCCATTAAGGATGAGCAAAACAGATCTTTAAACGCTGAAACTGTTTTAACCCATTCGCTCCCAGATCAAAGAGCTTCCCGTTTTGTTCCAGCGACTCAGGAAACTCTCCTACTGAAATCATGGTAGGAAAGAAAAAAAAAAAGGAGGATTAAATGAAATTAGTTTTACTAAGGTGGAGCAGTTTTCTTTCTCTGGTGTGGTTTTACTTGCAGAGATGTGAGCTAAAGGAGTGATGGTGAAAACAATCTTAGGACTGATCTGAGTCTTCTATGAATATTCCTTTGTGGAGCACACTGCAGTGTATTCTGGTCTGGACTTGTGGCTGGGAGTTCAAGGTCACATTAAAGAGGCTGCCAGTGCAGCTCGGATCCTGCAGCACCTGCTCATGCCTTGGCTCTGATCCTTTTTCAGCAAAACAAAAATTACACTAATAACTGTAAAAAACCGAGCTCCTCACATGCCATGAGGTTTCAGTTTGATTTTTTGTTGTTGTTGTCCTTATGAAGAAAGAAGCATTATCTGGAGCACAGGGTAGGTGTATCATTCAGCACCGATGGAGTTAATTGTGATCCCTTTTCCTATGGCCATCCACCACTGGGCGAGTGCAGCTGCATTGTCCATGATCACAGCACTGTGTTAAATGTGCTGCTCTTCCTGGAGCCGTAATGTGAAATACTCAGGGCTGTACTAACAAAGACCTTACACTCCGTTTTGTGTGTGAAAACATGGAGCATTTCCATGAGCAGTTCCTGGCCCCTCATGGCATCATGATGCAGCCTGTGCTTTTAGAGTTCACTGAGAGCTGCCTCAGCAGATCCACCAGAAATGTCTGTTTTCCAGGATTTAAAATTTTACTGAGAAAAAAAAAATATTCAGTAGTATGAAACTTGGCATTTCAAGGCTCATATGAGGAGTCACTTTCTAATACTGCTCCAGATTCTGTCATCTTCAAACCATGAATTTCTATTTCCTTGCTACTGAGACTGGTAAGAGTCACCAAAAGAAAGAGTGAAAAAATCTGAGTATTAACTTCAGATCAGGCATGTTTTAAATTGAGCAATGAGAACCTTACGTATAGAGTAATGAAATACTTATTTCCCCAACAGGGAATTAGTTATTGATAAATCCACGATGTGATGTAGCAACAACTTCCAATGTTCCGTAAGATAAGAGTTATCATTTAATCAGCCAGGAGAATGAGATGAAATGGATCCTACATAATAAGAGTTATTCTTGTGGGGGTGCCAGCTCCAACCCAGCAATTTTAAATTGAAGCTTGCTGATGGTTTTCATCACTCTGATCTGGTCTGAGCCCTGTGCTCTGGCTCACTGTTGCCTGTTACCTGTGCAATCATGGGCTCCCTGCTCTCTGGAGTGGCAAAGAGAAGGTTTCAGTCACACTCTGCACAATCCTGTCCCCTCGCTCCCCACGCTGCCTCTGTGTGGTTTTGCTCCTGCTCCTTCAGCCTCTTCTCCCACCAGGTGCTACGTCTCTTCCTCCCAGCTGTTTGGAGAACTTACAGAGGCATTTGAAGTGAATGTGTAGCATTGACTGACAAATGGAGGATTTCATGGCATTATTTGATCTTTTGATGTGAGCCTTTTAAAGAAATGATCCACCAACATGATCCACTTTAGTATTTTTTGCCCAATTCACCAATTAAATTATTTCATTATAAGTATTGCATGTTTTGTAAAGAATTTACTTCTGTCTCATGGCAAGAAATTGTCTCAAACATCTGCTTTCCTGCCAAAGTTTTGGGTTGCTGCAATGACCTTAATGCATATGTTTCACTGAGCCTCCAAAAGTGCTGGCTGGCAAAATGTGAGATACCTGGGCTCAGACCAACATAAGGTACATGGAAAACAGAACATTTTGCTGCACAAATGCAGAACATCTAGAGGATTACAGGTTTGCACCTGTGCAATTACTTTGATGTAGTCATGCTGGAGCAAAGAGAGAAAAAAACCTAATGTAGATGAAGTTTTCAGCTGACAGAGAAAATAAAAACACAGCTTGTGGTTGCGTGAACTGATCTGTGATAAAAATGTTTGCATAAAATTACATGAAAATGACTGGGAAGTACAAACATACCCACAAGAAAGTCTGTTCCACTCAGGACCAGAAGCAGAAGTGCTGGAAATATAGGAAACAAACTTGACCTAAAGGAAGTTACAGGATGAGGGTGAGAGCTTCTTTCAGCCAAAATCAGTGATAAAGCACTCAGTTACCTTGCTGGGCAGGGGATCACCCTTTGGTTTGGCAAGTGAACAGTTCCTATCTAGCTCAGAAATATTAGGCAGGCACCCAAATTGTTGCTGTTTAACTTAAACATATTTGAAACCTGTAGAAGTGCATGTAATGGTGAGTAATTTTTGGGACCCTGTCTGCCTGTTTGGAATGGAGGTTGGGCTGGGCATCCAAGATACAGTAGAGGAGGTAATCCCAGTCGTGTCACACTCACCTGGTCTCAGAACTCATCATTCCCTTGGGGAATGAGGACAGCCCAGCCAACATGGCCATAAACTCCAGGTCAGTGCTCATCTACTGAAGAGATGCTCATGTTGTTCATGTTGGTGTCTCTTGCCTCTTTCTTGGAGGAGACTTTCCCTCATCTTCTGTCTGCAGGTGGCTTCCACTGTAGAGTTAAGGTGGCTCTTGACTGCTTTTGTGCTTAACTGTCTGACTGAGCCACCAGAAACGCGACAAGGGCTTTCCTGAGACAGTATAATACATGGACATGCATCCTTTTGGGGGTCTAATTGGGCAAAGATATGCATATGTGTAGGTAAATGTGTGTAAATTTTAAAAAGCTGGGTTTCACCCTCATTTTAACCAAAGATAGGAAAAGTAGTAATTATAACTTAAATAGCATTGATGCAAAATGACAGCAGTATTTTGCTTATCTGATCTTATCATTCCTTTGATGGTCTGGTTGCACAATGATTACAGCTAACTCTGCAGACGCTGACAGATAGCACAATATTGCTCATGGAGGTTATCATCTCGCTGCTTCTCATCACAACCACACTGTCATTAATTACCCAAGCTTGAGTTTAACCAGGAATAGTTCTCTTTAATATATATTTCCGGCTCCCATATATTTCAGGGAAAAGCATTGAATTTATTGGCAAGAAGGACAAACAAAAACAAATTCTCCTGAGATGTTAAGCACATATAAAAATCCAGATGTTTCCAGCATCAGGGTTAGGGGTTTTTTTATTTTCCTTTCTTTTGGTCTCTGTTTTCCTGCCAGGCCCACAGGAAAGCACACACAGAATGAAGCCGCTCTCCAATGGTAGCTTTGAGGTGCAAACTCTACAAACAAGAAAAAACAAACACGGTCAAACCCAAGCGTTTTCCTCCTTTGTCATTTGTTTGGCTGCTGCTGACACCAGGCTCATACCTGCGGTAAGAGTTTTTCCTGTTTCTTCCAAGGCCACACTTATGTGACCTGGGGACTTCTAAGGCTGGGAAAGAGGGGGCATGAGGGGGTGTCTCATCTCACAGATCCTTCCTGCAAGATGCTGAAGTGGTGGCTGCCCATTGATCCTGAGCAGGCATGTGGTGGGGGAGATAAAGCTGTGTTTGTTGGACATCTCACACTGGCCAGGGCATCCTTATCTCTCTGCAAATCGGGGGCACCATGACTTGTGTGGTTTCTTGGGGAGGCTGGGCAGGGGAAAGAGCTTGTGCTCAGGACTAAGGAATTTCCCCTATTATCTGATTAATCTTTAGGACTTCCCTGCCTTCCTTCCCCTCTTCTTACAATCGCACTGTGTGTAGGCCTGGAGGACTCCTGGGAGTTTGAAGGACACGTTGATTTATTCTTTGTTCATGACTGCATTAACGAAGGGCAGTAGTCTTTCCAACTCGGTGGGTTCTCCAGACTTGATAAAACTTGCATAAAAACACTGGAGGATTCATTGCTGCTATTCCTCTGCTTTATTAAATAGCTGCTGCATTAGGCACTCTGCAAAGCATTAGTACAATTAGTGATCTACATTTATATAAATTTGATAGTGACCTGTGATAAGAGAATGATACCATAGCATCTTGCTGATGCCACTTTTCTTCTCAGAGTGTTATTTCCCAATATCTTACTCCATCCTGACCCAGCAGTAATGAAGTCAATAGAAACTTCTCTTTTGATGTGAGAGGGAGCAGCAAAAAACTCACCCTTAAATTCCTCTCACAAACCCGACTCTCATTAAAGTTACTGGAAAAATACCTGTGTCCAGCTTGCGTATGGAAATTATGCTGATTGTCCCTTCTGGCTGTAACAAAAAAATAACCCCAACCAAACCCAAAAAGCAACAAGTAAAATAATTTAGGAAAGAGAGCGTAAGTCCAACAAAGAATATTTTTCCAGTGTATTAAGTAAGTGTCATATATTCCATGGCTGTGTTTACTGCTCAGTAGGGGCACTCATTTTCAATGGGGGATAGCAAAGTTAATCCTGTTCTGTTTTCTTTTGCTTACTAAAAGAGCTTGAAAGACAAGCATTTGTTATTTGCATGTACAGAAAATGCACATGGAGAGCTCAGTTTAATCCCCAAAGTTACAAAGATTCCGGGAAAACCAGTTAAAATTAGAGGGAGGGAGAGCAAAGAGGAAATTCCTTCTTTCTTTTTCCCTTTTTTTATCAAAAATTTTTCAGATTGTGGTGGAAAAAATGAACGTTGAAAAACACTCCTCAGTTCCACTCTGTAAATTTGGGAATTACTGTCAATTCAATGTATCCCATTTCATCGAGCTCTGGCAAGAAATTCACTGATGGGGAAAATATCTTTATTACACAGGGAATCGCTTGCTTTGTCACTATCAGTTGTGCTAACAGCACCTCTCAAAACACTGTTAGGATCTAACTTTTCAGCCAAGTTTCTTCTGGAAGTGCTAAAACAGGTTCTCTTTAGACATATGAGTGCTGCCTGGCCATGAGGCTTCCCAGAGACAGCCAGACAGTGGTCATGTTGTGTGACAAAATGTACAATTCTGCCAAGCAGATATAAAAGGCATCTTGGTGGCAAAGCCCATGGTTTGTTCTCTGAGCAGCCACTGGGTCCTGGAACAGCCCTCACTGCACTTCTGTTTCCTGTCCAAGCACAGCAAGTCACACACCACCAGCAAAAGTGATATTTGCAAAACTGGGAGTTCCAATGCAGGGCTCCAAAGCAGTTGAGGAAAATCACTCTCCAAACATCTGAGTCAAGCCCTGCTCACCAGCTTCCAGGGGGTGCTGCTGTGTGCTCTGCCCCTCGGAGAACCAAATCCCTTCCTGGGCTGTTGCAAGCATGAGAGTAGCTGCAGTTCTTAGTCACCTCTCCGTTAAAGTCCTGCCCTCGCGTCATCGATGAAAGACTTGATCTTTTGCCGTTTTTACAACAGGAACCCTTCTCTCATCACTTCCCAACGTGCCACAGCAGGACAGAGCCATGACCCATCCTCTCGTATTTGCAGTTCTGAGGCACAGAGGGCTCTTTCAGAGCCACAGTCCCATTTGGGATTCCTTTCCTAAGACTCAGTCCAGTCACCATCTGTTGTGCTCTCTTTGTTGACCATAGCAGGGCACAGGAAATCTCACTTCTCCCAGCCACGGGTACACAGTGACCAGTAGCCACCTCTTCCCTAATTTTTTTTTTACTTGGCTCTGTGGTTTCAGTAGCTAAGCCCCACTTGGGTCCCTGGCAAGTCCCGTGGCCTCCCTGACAGAAAATTGCCTCATAGATTGTCCATGAGAGCAAGGACAGACAGCCTCCAGCACAGCACCTATCTCTGTGTGGGCTTCTCCCTTTGCAGAGCAGTTTCTGAAATCTCAACCAAATGCCCAAGTTGTTCCTTGTGTTTTTAAGAGGAACTGGTGCATTTACACACCCAGAGAGGTTGACAGGCATTAATTCATCTCAAGAGGCAGTCTGTGCCTTCCAAGGATTGTTGATAGAGGTTATTAAGGCACCAACCATCAAAAGGTTAGTTTCTGTATCTGGGGCAAAAGCAGTGGAGGTTGGACTGAAAAGATTCAATGTTCTGGTCAATATTCCTGTGGAACAGGGGACCACTGGTATCTTGCTGAAGATTCTCCTTTGGGGCATGGGATTTCTTCTATTTTCCCCTCTCAGATTTTTGCCTGTAGAGCTCCTCTCTTCTCATAGCAGAAGAGCTAAAGCAATGGGGAACCCAAGACTGGTCCTGCACCCCACAGGAAGGAGGATCCAGATCTTGCAGAGGCTGAGAGACAGGACAGAATTGCTTGTAATGATTATGGTGCTGCTTGTCCTCCGCACACCCACACTGTTGTCAGTAAGCCAACAGGAAGAAAAATGCCCCCAGGTTGCCTGAGTCCCTTCCTCCCAACCACTTTTGGTTTTTAAGCATGTGATTGAATTCGGACCTTAAAATATGTAATTTCTACGTATTCACCGTAAACATGCACAAGAAACAGCATGCACAAGAAAAGCTGAAACTCAATCTATTTAAGCATTTCTCACAACAGTCAGACTCAAGAGAACAGCCCAAGAGACTGCAGTGATGCTGTGGGTGGATGTGTTTTATTAAGCAATCCAAGGGTCCACAGATCTACAGACCCCTTTACACTTCCCCTTGATTTTGATATTTTTTGCCCAACTCATCAAAGCTTTTCCCTCAGTTCAGAGATAAGAGAGCAGAGAAGGAAAACCCAGCCCCTCTGTGATTCTTCAGGACCTGCTGGGGTTCCCCTAGGGTCCAGTTCACAGGTTCTTCTCATTAACAAGAGGTTTTGCCCACCCCTGCAGCTGACTGAGGCTTGGCTTGTCCAGGGAGGCAGCAGCAGCGGTTATCTGGAAATCAGAAAGAGAATAATTCCTCCTACACACTCAGAGACCACACTCTGACCTGGTGCATAAAAGACAATTTATGGACACTTGGGAGAACTGCATGGAGACCACCTTACCCTGAGGCAGAATCAGAGCCACGCTGTGGGTGGGAGCTGGAAGAAAAGTCAGAGGGGATTGGGAGAAGAACACAGCAGGAAGAATATGAGAGGGTGAAAGGTTCATAAAATCATTTTCAAAGATCCTTCTGAGTCCCTCCTTGCTGACTATTGGCACTGCAGACTGGACACAGGCGCTTGGCAAGGCTCAGTCCCTGGGACACACAACAGGGACCGACCCCCGTGTTCTGCAGACACTGCAGTCCTCCCACCCACAAAAGCTCTCCAGGGCCCTCTCTGGGTTTATTTCAGCTTGGAAACCCACCACACCTCTGATGTCATCCCCCACCGGGGCTTGAATTCATTTCAAGTTGACTGGTCCAGCACAAGAAACATTATTTTTATATGTATGAGGTATATCTATGGTTCATAAAACACCACACAGGACTGAAGTGGCTGGAGACTGAGTGATAAACTAAGGCCAAGTATTTATACAATTGGTTCTGAAAAGGGATTTTTATTGATTGAATACATCATTTTTTCACATTATACTGTTGGGGCTACTTATGTCAGCTCTGCTGCATAGACTGAGGCTTCACATATTGCACACAACTCAAGCATAGAGACCAGGAGGAAAATTAAGAGCCAAGCCAATTAATACATCCCATCTTGTGTTTATTAGATGCCTTTTGAAATGACTGCTTGTTGCCTTTAAAAAAAAGACTCGAAGCTCAGTCACTGAAAGTCTGTTAAATCCTCGGTCTAGGAGTGAATTATTAGTTTTTCTTGCATGAAAACTCTGCAAAACATTCGCTTCATGGCAATTGAGGAAGCATTTCAGCATGTCTATTTTATCATCACATAGAAAGGATCCAAGAACATTTTACTGCCCACTAGAGCCTTTGTCCATAAGTGAGTGTTTTGTTCCAGCAATGATAAAGACCTCCTGTATAGCTCTTGTCTAGGACTGCGTGTTGAACTTTAAAATTAACTGGTGCTGGTAAACAGGAAACACCAGATTACAGTTTAGCTCACATTAAATTGTCCTCTTGGCTTTTTTTGTTGTTGTTTTTATGTTTTAGGCAGGGACAAACAAAATGTTGCATCAAAGCTGAGGCCACAAATTGTTTATTTATTGGGGGTATTTTGCACTTTGCATTGCAAGCTGCTGCAACTGAAAGAAACATGGGTTGGCACAAAAAGGGGAGGAGGAGTGAGAGCTATAATGGAAGAAATGTTACCCAATAATTAAAATTCAGTGGTACTGTAAATCCTAATGGAAACAACAATGTGTCTTTGTGTACAATTAACTCTGGGCTCCAGTTCATGATAAAAATTCTAGCTTGTAAAAAGCCTTGACCTCAATACCGAGAGCTCAACAGAGGTTCACAGATCTGGCTTAAAAA
>WEKY01031631.1:11822-32649 GCA_013390045.1 Picathartes gymnocephalus | reverse complement strand
AAAAAAAAAAAAAACTTTCACAGAGGGGGAACAAATAATAGCTGGACTTGGTCCCTTAAATATGCTCCAATTATTCAGGGTGGTTGAAGATAAGATACAGGAGAAGTAGCAAGGGGAAAATAGTCCCATAGCTCACAAAAAATACAAAGTGCTGCTTGACGTCTAGAGTGAAAATTCACCCTCCCCCCCTTGTTATCCCAGCCCTACATTCTGCAGGGCACCCTGTGTGCTAAAGTCCTAGAGAATCTTTATTATTATTAGTTTAATACTTTTTTAAATGTTAACAAAGCCGACAAAATGAGTTGTGCATTACAGTGAGTGACTGACAGGGAAACATGAAGGACTATTCATTAAATAATTACTACTTTTAGGCAGAAAAAGTTACTGCACTTAAAAGGGGAAAAACAGTGCAAAATCAAATTGTCTATTCTTTTTTTGGTGGGTGTGTGTGGAGGGAGTAATGTCTCATGGAAAAGACAGTTCTACAAATGTCAATCAGCTTGACAAGCAATTATCAGCCTCAAGGAAAGGACGCAGACTGTGGGTAGAGCCCCCAGAGCCGAGGAGCTCAGGTACTGTGCCAGGTGATGGTGGGCAGAGTGGGACTTGTCCAGAAGAGCAGATTTACAGTTTATCTGCAAGCCTGTAGAAACAGAATCAAACCTCATAACACTTCCTAATCCACTATAGTTACTTTTGTAGAGGATATTTCTTTTGTTTCCCACCACTTCTAAAAATGGAAGGACACCACAGAGCTTTATGGAAGGAAAATTAATTCAAAAAGGTGTTTTGGAAATGATTTTTGTCAGAACTCAGACAAGATTCATACTTAGGCTTGGGATATTTCTCTGCCGCAGTGAATCCAGCAGCTGTAGCAGATGCTTCCTCCAAAGAAGGTGAGAAACAGGATTGTCAAAAACATTTAAGTGTCTGAAGCCCTCAGATCCAAATACAGTAAGAGAATAATAGAATCATTTAGCTTGGAAAAGACCTCTGATTGTTGAGTCCAACTGTTAACCCAGCACTGCCAAGCCCGCCACTGAAACATGGCCCCAAGCGTCACAGCTGTTTTTTGAACACTTGTTTGCTCCTGAATCCCCTTGATAGTCCCCACAAAGGCATCTACATTTTTTTGTCATTATTAAAATAGGGCAGGATTCAATTTTTAAACACCTGGGGGATAAAATATCAGAAATGCCTCCCTCACATCCTTACACTGGAAAACAGAGAAAGGCTGTCCACTTGCCTGGCACTATTCATCAGTAACAAAGTACTCAAAAAAGGGATTTTGTGAGTTGCTTCTGAGAGTAACTTACAGCCTCCTTCAAGAAGAGCTGTGGGTGCTCAGATGTTTGATTGCAAGGCTATTTACCAGCTGCTTAAAATCCAGATAAAGCAGAGAGATGTGATCTCTCCGCTTGTGGAAAGCTATAAAAAGAAACAATTCTGCACTTCAACCACTATCTTTTGATCCTTAACCAGAGGTAGGTTTGGGAAGGAACTTGCTTGCGTACACTGCAGCCTGTTAGCTCCTGGCATCAGGTCGGTTACAGAAGGAACGGAGCAGAAGTAGCTGTTGGTGGTAGAAAGGAAAGAAATCTTAAAATGAGTGCAAGTGTGGGAAAATAGCACTTTCATGCAAATAATCTTTACAGTGAAAAACTCCATCTGCTCTGGCCCTGTGCATTTGAACTGATTTTATGTTGTACTGGAGCATGCAGATTCCCTGGGAAATTGCTTAAAAACAGAAGTCCCAGGCTTTTGTGTGTCTATACAAATCCTTGGCACGTCACTTAACTCCATTCTCACCTCAGCTTCATGCTTCTCATGGAGCACCACTGCAGTTGGTGGGATTCCTCAGGAGAATCATTTCCAAGGAGAAATGGCACTGGCCTGTGGTCCATTTTAGGCAGAACAGGAGGAGCATGTGCGCTCACATCCCAGACGGCTGAGCCTGCTGAGAGCTGGTGACAGCACTGACAACCAGTGCCATAAGTCTTGCTGATCCCAGTGGGGCAACAGCAAGTCCTTAATCCCCGTGTTGCTTCCAAGCTTCCTGTTTTGAAATTGCCATCATTAAATTCTAAAGACTGAGAAAGCACCAAACGAGTTGCCAACTTTATGTCAAGCTTTATCAGCTGATCTCATCATAATCCGGTAAATAGCATATCATGAACATCAAATCTAATTAAATCCTCTTGAGATATGGGTTAAAAAACAGACACAAACAAGAATCAAACATTTAAAACCTGCTGCTGTACAATCAGAATTAATCCACAGGGAAAAGTGAATTTCCTTGAAATCTGGACAAATAAGCCTTCTATGTTTTCCTTTCCCCAGTGGCTCCTGGTCTCTCTGGCACACACAGTCAGAAGGAAAATGCAATTACTGGGGTTTAATTTTCAACATAGGTTGCATGAAATGCACCTCTAAAGTCTGACTTCTGAAGTAGAATACAGGATGGGGCAGAGGAGACTTTTTTTTTTTTAATATATACATACATATATATTTATCTCCAATATTCTCAGCAGTACCTTGGGTGCTGTCCACATGTAAGAGAATGCTGTCTTGCCATAGGAAGCACAATGAAAACAGCTCTACTGTGGGCTCAAAAAGGCAGTAGTGATGTTGTTCTTAAGTCAATCTCTTGATCATTATATTATCTGCCAGGCACCTTTCAAAACACCTCTGATGCACCATAGGTGTCTGTGTGTGCGCACAAGCCCTCAGGGCTACACCTATGCTGCTAGTAAAAAACCGTGGCAGGCAATATTCCCAGGCATTGGAATTTGATAGTCTACATTGTTAAATTCCTAGAACCTGCCCTGGCACATTTTTGACCTGAATCAATTAGCGTTCTCCCACACATGTCCCAGGAATTCAGGAGTTAGCACAGCCACAGATCATTCCCAAGAGGTGCAGTGACTTCAGTCGTCGGGTGTGGTGACAAGAGGAGCTCGAGATTATGACAGGGCTCATTCCAGGCCAGTGGGCCTCACTGCCAGAGAACAGCCCTAACAACACCCAATTTTCTAATCAGAGCTGTTGTCTCTGTGCACGTCTTAGCCTACATCTGCTCTGTACTTAATTTGGGTACATCATAAGAGTGTTCTGCCCTGAGCAGATCACATCAGAGCTGTATGAAAGGGCAGCTCAGGACTTTATCTGCTGGCTGACTTTATGAACCACAGCTTTCCTACGCACAGGCTGGAGCTGCTCTCAAATCCAATCTTTCCAATAGGTTCCATTAGGTTACAGCAGAGAGGAACATGGTAAAGGGGCTTCCTTGTTCCCACCCTTCTTTCTTGATGTGGACTAGCACATCCCTGATCTCTCTGATAATCAACAAGAAGCTGATGTTTGCACCTCTTGCAGTCCTTTAAAGAACTCATTCAGAAGAGCATGAATTCATTACAAGCAGTATAATTTCACTCTAGGAAAAAAAAAGCTGTCTTTTCACCTCCAGGATTAAACTAAAAATCAAACTTAGAACTGATTTGCCTCAAGTGAAGAGAAAAGCCTCTCTACTGTGGATTTACCCCACCCAGCTTTATGTATCTAAAATAAAACCTCACTTTCTCAAGGCTTCCTCTGCAGCCAAAAGAACGTGACACCAGAAGGTGTTTGGTTCATGATAAAAACCCTAAGTTTCGTAGCACTAAGGTCACCCTGACTGAGAAAGTGAAGCAGACCCCTTGCAGAGCAATAGTTCATCATAAACGGTTCATTCCCATATCTGTAATTTCCCCTAAAACAATGTACTACTTACTAACTTCACAGCTGCCACCAGGGTGGATGGTGGACTAAGGAATCCTTCTCCTGTACCACAGTTCTGTATGTTGCGATCATTCAAAAACTCAGAGCAAAGATGGGATGGATGGATGGGTGGATGGATGGATGGATGGGTGGATGGATGGATGGAGGGATGGGTGGATGGATGGATGGATGGGTGGATGGATGGATGGATGGATGGATGGATGGATGGATGGATGGATGGATGGAGGGATGGATGGATGGATGGATGAGTGGCTGGATGGATGGATGGAGGGATGGGTGGATGGATGGATGGATGGATGGAGGGATGGATGGATGGATGGACGGATGGATGTGGAAGCAAGGGCACAAGAACAGCCACTTAAATTTGCATCCCCACCAAGCAGCAGCTGCAAGGGACCTGCTGCTTCCAGCCATATGGAGGGATGTATCCCAGACATTTGTATTGCAGTAGTACAGCCCACTTAAATATCATTGTGATATGGATTTAAATCAAGTAAACTGCAGTTTGTACCTGTGGCATTTGAAATGTGCTTAAAACAGGTTTTTTCTTCCCCGTTCACTGACCCCATTCCTTAAAATAAATTTATTTGTGTTGCAGAATCTGAATTTACCTGTCTTTGGAAATTCTTTAGCACAGGATGTTGTGCAAAAGTGGCAGTTTATGATACATTTCCATTTTGTAATACTGTGACTGTTCTGGTCCTGTTCTCCTCCCTCTCCACATGCCGCTCACACTGCCAGTCACTCCTGCAGCACAGCCTGTGTTTTGGCAGGCTGTGTCCTCAAAGACCACTCATCATTCTCAGTGTCTCCATTAGGATTGTGCACCTTTAGTTCACCCCCTTTCCCATGAGGTCTGCAGTCCAAAGGCAGCTTCAAAACCAGACCTTGCCGAGCTTATTTACAGAGAGCTAATGACAGAAACAACGGCAACAAGGAAGGGAAAAAAATCAATTCACCCGGTCATTTGGCAAGGAAGGAATACACATTTCCCTTCTTTCCAAGGTTTTGCTTTGAGTCCGGAGGGAAAGGTCTGCTGTGTTCAGTGGAAATAGAACTACTTATGTGGCTGAGTATCAGAAGAACCAGAAAAACCAGTGACCTGTGATGTCTTTAAAACAAGACAATATTTAACAGCTTAAAATAAAAGAAACTTTAGTCTTTGAAGACCACAGATAGCAAACTATATTAGCTGTCAGTGCTAGTATTAGTGGTAAAAAATAACAGTACCACCTTCACAAATTCCAAGCACAGCTGATGATCAGCCTTAGCTGATCACTTTTTTGCTAACTGGGTCTTACAACTTTTGGGCTGAGCCTACATGTCAGTCAGCAGGAAGTTGTTTATCAACTGTGCATACATTCCTTCACTCCCTTCACTTACCATCATTTTAATATCAAGACATAGGCACAGGATGAAAACTGTACCTTGACACTTGTTAATTTGTTGCAGCTTTGACACTGGAACAGTTGTCTCTTCATGGTTCTTTTTCTCAAAGACACTGTCCTTCCTCCATGCCAGTGATGCCTTAGTACGTGGATGTGTGTTTGGTACCTAAGGGGCACATTCCAAGTGCATCAACATCTTTTTGAATCTTGCTTGTACAGCCAGCTGTTAGTGATAAAATATTTCTGTTCAATGTACAGGGTCTTTTACTTCTTTGCAAGGGCTTACATTTCTGCCTAACATGTTGGTGGGTCTCCACACTTTGAAAACACTGGTTAATGCTGAAGTTATACCCAAGCAGTGAATTTTCTCTTTGGGCGTTGGAGGTGATGTTCTTTCTCAGATGCACTTGTTGAAACTCAAGACTTTTCAGCTGCTCCAGCAAGGATCCACTGACTGCAGCTGCTTTGCTCTGTGAACACAAACTCAACGTGGCACCTGAGGCAGTGTTTGCTTCCCTTTCACTTCCCTCACCTGTGGAATCACCCTTGGGGCTGGTTTTGGGGGATCCTGCTGACACTGGGAGTGATCCTGGGTATATCCCCAGCCTGCTTATCCCTGGCACTCCATGCTCTGCCTTGCAGCCCCTCATATGACCCATCTAGGGTGGATACAACAGCCTTGGGCCCCTTTTGCAATGGACCAGGTGGGATTTGCCAGCTCACACAGCCTGGGTTGAGTTCTGGCTGCCTTTAAAGAAGATACCAACATGAGGTGCTTGGCTTCAGGCTGTCCTTGTGGTAGTCTTATCTTAGCTAGATGTAGATAAAGCCTTTGGCCCAAGGTGGAGGAGCATTTGCTTCCCTTGGATGCTCTGGAGAGATTTGCAGGAGACAGAAACCTGCTGGAGAACACAGCTGCTCACCTCTCGTGCCCACCTACAAGTGATGTACTGGTTTATGAAAGCCTTCTTCAAGAACATAAAGCTTGGAAAAAAACATCATCCTTTTCCAGTAATTCCAGCATGCTTCAGCTTGGCTTTATATCTCCAGTAGCCAAAATATAAAAGCCTTTAGGGCCAATAATCTCTCATCTTCACTGCAAAGCTCCTACCACATTTAACCTGGGTATTCATTCCTGATTAAGGGAAGTCCAGTAAGGAGTGGAAGAACAAGATGGAAGGACACCTCTTCCAAAGCAGCTCGTAGTGAATAGAAAAATCTCAGTGTTGTTCAAGCATTTTACTTCACATAGAGGCTGAACAGAGTATGAAGTCCTGCTACTTCAAGCCTCTACAAACACTTTTGAGCTCTTCACATCTGTGTCATTCCCCATCCCTATGTCTCAGTCAGAGCCATGTCACCTTTCCAGTTCTATATATGTCCAATACAATTTGCATTTCCTTTGGTTAGCAATTCCTCCCTGATTCCCCTCTCCCTTCTGCCTTTGTCTTTCCAGCTATTTCAACCCCTGACAGATGCCAGGAGCCATCAAAAGGAGTGTGTACTCAGGGTCCTCTTCCCTTTTCCCAAGAAATGATACTGGGGTTTGGGCAAACACAGTCAGCAGCAGAAACACCACAGAGAGAAGCTTTGCAGAAGAGTCAGCTCTCCAATAACTCAGGGCTGCAAGCAGAGGCATTTCTCCAACATTTCTTCTATTAAGGCCACAGTTTCTTCCATTCCTATCTGATCTAACAGCCCTTCAGGCTGCAGGCATTATCACATTTAATAAGTCATTATCCCAGGCCTGAAAAAAATGATGGCAGAATCACAAGAGACTAAGGCCTAGAGAAAGAAATTATATTGTTCTTACTTTTGAGGAGTAGACAGGTAAAGAGGCCCAGATTTGGGAAACCTGGGTTATCCAATCCCACTGCTCCTTTGCAGTTCTGGCTGGAAGTGCCCAACTCCAGCCCACCCTGCAGAGTCCAGCATGATATCTGGGTTTCCAAATAACCCCAGGCTGTGAGGGGACTGTCCTGTCTAACCCAGCTCATAGCTGCACTTCTGAGCCTGCCCACTGCAGGAGTTGTAATGAGCTGGGGTAATACCAAAAAACTGGAACCAGCAATTCTTCCTTGAAGCATTTATATGACAGCCCTGATTAAATCATTTACTAACCAACAGGCATCATTATTCTAACTAGCTAACTAATTAGAAGGCATAACTCTACCTAGTGGGAAGAGTCACCTACTAGGTGACCAAGGAAATTCATAACTTAAAGATCTGGCTAATTCAGTCCCAGAGAGACCTTACTTCAGCTTCACAAGATGGAGATCTTAGGACGCAGTATAAAACATTTTTAATGGAATTGTAGCAGACTGCTGACTGCTATGCAGATTTTAAAAAACGGATTTGAATGACTGGTTTGGGATACATTGTTTGCCAGAAGCTGTTGTATCTCGTTAGCTGACATCTCATGGCTGCTTCTCTGCTGTGGCCACTGGGAGCTGCACACAGGTCACAAGGATCTACCACTGACAGCCCTGTTCCAAGAACAGATTCCATCTTAGCTAAGGACTCGGGCATGACTCCAAGGCATGACCCAGGGTTCATCCGGGGTGAGCACGGCAGTAGATGGCAGCAGTGCACATCACCCCTAATGCTCGAGGAACCAAGGTGGTCCTGCTTGACTTGGGCCATTTCCCAAGGAATAAGATCAATCAAGGTACAAGATCAACCATAATCATTCTCCAGAGGCCCCAGAACCACTTTGCCATTTGATGCAATTATTTTTTTCCACACAGACCTCACATTTCCCAAAACTGAAGGCAAGACCCTGCTCCCCAGTGCTGAGCACCTCTGGTGATGACTGAGCTTTTGGGTGTACATCAGCAAACACAAGAGTTGATAAAAGCTCTGCAATTGAATGGTCCCACTATGCTCACAGGATGCTGGGCACTCCTGGATGCAGGGACTCATTTTGGGCTCTGCCTGGAGAGATGAGCTTTTGTGAAGTAAATGAAAAGGCAACAGCCAGGGAACTACCAAGGGCCACCGATGTAAATGCAAGCGCAGCTCCAGGCTGGAAAACAAAGGGCAGGGAAATGAAAAGCTAAGCTGGTGAGCCATCCTCAGCATTAGCACTTGTGGGTCACTTTCCCCTCCTGAGGAGACTTAAGGCCTCAGTGACAGCTGCCAATCTCACCTCCCCTGCAAGAGAGGCTTGGCTTAAGTGGTGTGTCAGGAGAGGAAGGCAAGAGGGATTTCCTTTTGTTTTTTTAAGGAATTAAAGAAGATCCTGTGTCTTTAACCTTCAGGATAACCTTGTTTCAGTCTAGTTCACATTGCTGGACTGCTCCTTGATGAGCTTTTTATGCCTGATTAATTAGTACACTGAAGGGAAGTGGGGGCTGCTCTGTTTAGCAGCTTGTGCCTCCTTCTGACTAATCCACCAGCCATCTCTACAGCTCCAGAGGGTCTGCAGTTGCCTCTTTCATGCCTCTGGTATGGGGTTTCATTACTTTTTTCTACTTTTTGATTGTTTACTTCCCACTGATTTGCCAGATTTATTGAGGACTAGCTGGAGACCAGTTTATTTTGAGTTTGTTAGCTTTATTTCTCCACTACTACAAGACTTTTCAAAGAAAAAGGTAATGTAGAGGCAGGAGTGAATGGTTCTGATTTATGGAGCATTATCTTCCAAAGAGTCACTTTTACAGCGTCATTGATGACAAGAAATCATAATTTTTTAGGAAGAAATCTTTGCATATGCCATTATTGCCAGTGTGCAATCAAGAGAAAAGCACTTTTGTGGTCCTTTAATTTTTAGAAATATCAACCCATGATAATACAACTTATGCTAAATTATTTTGTGTCCCAGTTTTCCCGGGGTGGGGGGCAGGGAGGAAATACTGACCCTCTTGGTAAATCACTTCCAGCTCTGACAATAAAAACTATTGGATAAAGGCTAAGCAGTATTACCAGGGATAAAAATGAAGGCAGCTTTCTGCTCAAATAGTTTTTTGGCTAAAAGAAGAAAAACTACGAAGCAGATGTGAGCGTACAAAAAAAGTCTTTGACTGCTGGAGGCGGCTTAGTCACTTTGTCACTCTCTAGGAGTTACGGGGCAGTCAGGTCCAGCTCATGGGGAAGAAATGGTGTGTGAGTGCCCTTGAGACACCTTGTGCAGCCTGCACACCCCTGTGGGACCAGCCATGGCCTTGGTCCTGCTCTGTCACTCTTCCTCTCTGCAGGTCAGGCGAGGGCTTTGCGCTGGATCAAACGGGAGTTAATGACTTCATGCAGACGTGCCTGGGTGAGGCTCTCCAGGCTCACCAAGGGGGCAGGCAAGGTGAGCAACAGTCCCTCCTCATCACTCCCGATGAGTCAAGGAGCTTAATGTCAGCCTGAGGGTGTGCCTGACATCCACCTTTCAGGTGCTAACAGGAGGGGAACAAACTGGGATTGGGGAAAAAAAGGAAAAGCGTCTTCCTGGGACTGTAAGCCCACAGTTAGAGCAGGGCCCCTCCAGGCTGTCACAGGCTGCTGTGGGTGGTGCCCAACCTCTTTCCAGGCTGCCTCCGAGCTGCGGTGATGCTGCCGTGTCCTCTGCAGGAGAACCCCACAGGAGCTGCAAAGCGGCACTTCTGTGTTCCAGGGAGCAGCCCGCTTCATGTCACCATCCTCAGTGCTCAGGTGCTTTCCCGAGTGCAGAATGTGTTAAATTCAGAATTCACAGGGTGACTAAACTAGCTCAGGGAGCCAAATTCCCCTTCCAGGCTTGGAGCTGTGGAAAATGGTCTGGAAGAGACTTGGAGAGGCATGCAGTTCACCTCAGCTCCCAAAGGCAGGATCAGGTCTTCTTATGGGGATACTTTTTAGTCTAACCTGTTCTCAAAACCATCTGGGGATAAAAATCCACACCGTCCCTGGGTGATCTCTTCTGGTGCTCACCTGGGTTTTGACTCACAGAATGGTGAATTATTCCAGTGTGATGCAAGTCAAGGTTATATAGAAAATATTCCTTTTACAGGAGGCATGGTTAAAAAATGTGGAGATAATACATGAGTATCTCACCTGTCTGGTATTCAGACATCGATGACCCTGGGTAACCCAGACCAGGCACTTTAGCTGTAAATAACTTCACAAAGTAACAAGAAATCAGCCCCTCTGTTTTTGAAAACTGCTCCAAAGCCTGCTTTGGTAGGCTGCATTTCAAAATAGCGTCCTACTGGTTCAGTGACACGTGTAGCCCTATTTCACCAGAGAGAAGTTCAATGCTCGGCCAACCCAGCTGGGGAAGCTTTAGTTCAGTTTAACTTTTTTAAGGGAAAACTGAACAGTTCATTTCGAGTACCTCTTACCTCCCAAGTACATGACTAAACCTGCATTTTTCCCCTGGTAAAATCCAGTTCCTTCTGGAGAAGGTGAACTGGGAAGACCCCTGGAAACTTTCTGCTACACTGGAGGACAGGAGGGTGCTGAACTTTCCCAGGCTCTGCTGAAATGTGGGGCACAGTGTGGAAACTGAGGAGCACCATGAAACAGGATGCACATGATCTTCCATCCTCTTACCTTGGGTTACTCTGAGACATGGCCCAGTGATGAGTGACATGACCTGGGGTGCAAGGAGCACTTCCTCTATCAGGAATTCCTGTTACCAGCAAATAACAATTATCCCTCCAAAATAGCCATCCTGAACCACTGCCTGTTGCTGAGGGAATATAAATGCCATTGCACAGGGCATGGGTGAGATGCTGCAGCACAGCCAGGGTTTCTGCCATGAGGAGAGGCACAGCACAGAGCCTGGGAACATCTAGAGGGCTTGGTTCCCTTATCCATAAAAAATCAGGCTTCAAGGAGGCACAAAAATCCATTAGTGGGACAGTGGAGCATATGTAGGCTGAAAAATAACAACCACACAGCACTGCAGAGGAATAAAGTGGTCATGGAGGATGTTGGGCCAAAAATTTCAGGAGAATTTCCTTAAAGAACAGCAGCAAGTTGGTGCCTGTGGAGTGCTCCAGGAGCCCCATCAGGCCAAGTCAGCAATGGCAAGAAACTTCCTTTTGCAATATATTTACTCAATGAATTCTAGAGCTCTAGCACTGGGCAGAAGGACATGTACAGGGTGAAACAGATCCCTCCTCACCTTTCAAAACGGGGTCAAGCACCAAGTTTAGCTCCCGGTGGCTGCACAGGTCACTGACAGTAAGAGCCTCCCAGCTCCCCTTTCAGAGGAAGTGAAACACTTTGGTGACTCTGGGACTCCTGATTCCTCTTTGCACAGAACTCGAAGAACTTTCCTGTCCCCTTCACGGGGGCACTTCCCTCTGCCACAGAGTGACCCTCACCTCCCGGCCACTGCCCACCCTCCACAGCCTCGGGGCTGGCTGCAGCAGCAAGCAGGGGAGGAACAGCAACCCCAGCACATTTTTGTCCCCAGGATCCCATATTTATGTGGCATCTTGGCAGGATGCAGAGAGTGGCTTCTGAGGAGCTGATGTCTTAAAGCTCAGCACTGAGGACAAAAATATAAAAACTTACAAGAAAAATGACGTGCCATATGGCTTAGAGGAGCAAAACTACCCATTGTGCAGCCTGGTTAAGCACAGCAAAAACACATATACGTGTGCAGGGAAGGAGGGAGATTGGGTTGGAATGAAACTGAATTTCCCCTTGACTCCCAGCAGCCAAACTGAAAAATAAATTATTCACCAAGGCTTATTCCTGAAGAAGCCCTGCAGGACTGCCAGCCCAGGCCACTGCCCAGGTGTGTACTATGTAGAGCTCAATTTGATGGCACTTTGCTATCGAGAGGAAACAAATTAATTTTCCTCCTTTGAAATTGGGAGACACTTGCATTAGGCCATGCATAAAATAAAAATAAGGGGGTCCTGAAAGAAATTACTGAGAGCAATAAGTATCCCAAGCCATTATCTGCTGAGACCTGAAGGAAACAGAGGCTGAGATGAGAAGAAAATGCAATTTTATCCCCCCCTTTAAACTGAAAGTCTTATTAAAACCATCCCTTTGAGGCTGAGCATTGCCCTATGTGAGCCAGGGCTGTTTTCTGGGTGTTGAGGGGAGATGACAACAAACACCTCACAGTGGGTGCCCTCCTGAGGCAACAGCATCGCCTCTGAAATGTGCAGGAGGAACAGCCCAAAGAGATTACCTGGACCTGAACAAAAAGGGCTCTCAGGACCTGCCACGGGCAGTTTCCCCATGATGGAAGCTGTTCAGATGTGCATGAGAACCCCGCTGCTGCATGTCAGAACATCCAGAGATGATTAAAATATGCAGCTTGAAAATTTGGGGATCAAATTGGTTATCTGCTGTGAAAAGTATGCAGATTTTTGTAAAGAAGATGCTGCTGTTCTAAATTAAAAAAATAAATAAAATTCCCAGCAAGTGAGACAAGAGGAGCAACTCCCGCCTTGTAGCCAAACACAAGGTAATGTTTTGTTTCTGACTAAAACTAAACCATTACAGGAAAAATGTGGCGTATCAGGAAGTTTGCTGTAGGTTTTGACAGTCCCGCAGTGATTTCTCCAGGGATAACCTGCTCCCTCATCCTTTGCTGGCGGCGGCAGATGCAGGCAGCTGCCCTGCCCTCTCCCCTGTCTGCCTTGTGGCTTGGTTTGGAGTCACAAAGGGTAAAAAATAGCTTGAGAAATGGGTGCAGGTCTTATCCTGCCTCTTCTTTTCCCTCTCAGGGTTATCAGACCCATGCTTTTGTCACCACCAGTAAAAAGGAGCAGATCCTGACCCCATCAAAGCCCTGGTGCCAGTGCCAGGGCAGCTGTGGGCAGCCCGGTGTCACCCTGGTGCCACACTCCTGCAGGAGACAGGGATAACAGGGCTGCAGCAGGAAGGGTTTGCTCAGGGAGCAGCATCCCTGTAAGACCTGCCATCGTTCAACAGACATATTTGGTGACAGTTTTAATTTGGGAAGATGTCTGCAAAAACAGGAACGGAATAAAGGAGGTTGGTTTCATTTTGTTACATATCTCTTTCCAACAGGATACTTTTGGTCAGCCTTCCAAAGTTAATGCCCCATTGTAGTGGTGAGGCAAGATCTGACAAATCTGTAATAATACTTTTCTCATTTATTCTCTTGAAGCACTCAACTAATTTCTATCATAAGTCAATGAAATTGAATTAAATATGCAGAGAGAAAGTGTGGGTCAAGTTCTCTGGAGTTTGGGTCATTGCTAATAATGTAGCCAGATTAAAAAACCTTAAAGTTCACATAAAGTGAAAGGACAGGCAGAGCTTTAGCAGAGTTAGGAAACTGCCGAGTGCTGAAGGAAGGGAACAAAGTGAAAACCAGACAGTGAATCATCATCACTCGTGTGTGCAAAACCCGACTGGGAATTCAGGCAGGGCCTCTTGTTTTGCTTTGCCCATCCCTTCTGTTCTTTTTGCAGGTTATTAATACTTGTGCTAAGCAGCTGTTTGAGATGTCCCAGAAGGGAACCTCCCTCCAAGACTACCTACAGCATTTTTCTTTCCCTGTAACCTTCCCCAGTGCCCTGCCACTCCATCCTCCCTGCAGCAGTGTAGGACAAGGAGGTGTTTGGCTGAGCAGGGCTTGCTGAGGTCACTTTGAGTCTCTGGTGACCTGACAGGCTCTGATTGATATCCTTGCTCTAGCTTGATATTAAGACACAGTTTTAAAGATGGAATTGAATATTTAAGGGTATGTTTAAAAAATGTAGAAGGGGAGAAAACAGGGAGGAAGATTAAACCAGATAATTTCTTCTAAGCGATGTATCGTGCTTCTAGATCTTTTAAAAAGGAGGGACAACTTTGGCAAAAGATATTTTCTGGGTGGCAGGCAGAAAGGAGAGTAGAAGACTTGAGGGTAAACTGTCTAAGAAAGGTATGATTTTTCATCCTTTTTATTTTGGCAGACCAGGCTACAGATTTCAGGCAGCATATCTGTTTCACCGATTTGCAGTGGGTTTGCCCAGAAGCAGCAGACGAGCTGGGAGTTAAATCAGAGTAAACCAGAAGCCACCAAGGCAAGGGAGATAAGAACCCACTGCACTTCAGGACAGATCAGAATGGGATTTGTGGTGGTGGTGAGTGCCCAGGATGGGTCCTGAGCTGCAGTTGCACAGGCAGCCCCAGCAAACCATCTCAGCATGTCATCCCCAGCCTCAGCTCAGCACCTGGACCTGCCTGACAGGCTTGGGGGGACCCTCACCTGCAGAGCATCTGCCAGCACACCCCAGGGATGGGGTAAGGAGCAGTCCCAGCAGCAGCAGCAGAACCTGGAGGGGTAGAAAATGCCCATTATCTCCCAGTGTGCCTTTAGCACAGCCCACTTAAACACCTGTAATTTTCTGAAGACACAGACAGGTGACTGCACTCTTCAAGACTACTGCTTCTGGCAAAAACAAAGCAAACCAAAGGAAAAAAATCTCAGAACCAACTTTACTTTAAATTTAACCCTCTCTGACAGGCGTCATATTTTTAGAAGCACTTACCCCTATGTTAATACTTCCTGGACGTGCTCAAACACTGTCTGATGTTGCACTGAGGCTCAAATTAGTGAAGATGGAGGCTCATAAATCCTCAGGAACTACAAAATGAATTAAATGCCTGTGTGATGTACTTGGGTGCAGAGCAATGGTTTGCAGTTCTATGTTTGCCAGATATCCCAAACAAGCTGTGCTTGCTGCAGGGGCCAAGGAATGGCTCTTGCTTTCCCAGCTCCTGCCTGTTTTCCCTGTGCTCCCCTAAGAGCTGAGTCCCAGCATGTGCCAGCTCAGGGTGGGGAGCAGAGGGGGAGATGTGACTGACAGTGCCTCCACAATGCACCTCATTGTCTTTTCTTCTCTTACAGCTGTTTTTGTGAGTGTGGCTTTTGAGGGACTCTGCATGTGGGTTTTGTGTGCAAGGAGATTGCAGGGATTTAAAGGGCTGTGTTTGGGGAAAAGCTAAACTCAGCCTCCACGTTCCCATGCTTTGGATCACACACCTAGGTCTTGCCCACTCACTTTGTGTTGGCTACAGTTTTGCTCAGGCAAAAACTCACATGGGAGCGTTCAGACTGTCCACATGTGCAAATTGGAGGATTAGCTACCTAACAATTGGTCCAAAAACACAGAATTGGTGATTTACAAGCTCAGCCAAAGTAACAGGTCACATTCTCTGATGGAGGAACTTGGCATTGCATTACTGAAATCGGAGGAGCTTTGCAGATTTACACCAGCTGAGGATTTGGGCATAGGTGTTTCCTGAGTGAGAAAACTCTGAAGGGAAAGAACTACTCCATTCAGTTTATTTTTACAGAGCAGAGTCTACAGAAAGTGGTCATTTTGCCAAAGAAGCCAGAATCACCTCACGGCTGCTGCTGCATGAGCAATAACGCCTTAAGGGGATTCAAGAATTTGTGCTGTGACAAAATTCTACCATTCCTGCCAAGCACCAGGAGCCACTGCAGTTTAATGTCCTTTTTTCTTTCCCTAAATAGAGGTATAAATGGCATTTTTGTGCTTGGAAACTTCAGGCCCACACTTTCACCCTATTAATTGCCACTGCATTCACAGCGGCACTAAAGCACCACGTTCCTCATAATTGCACGTGAAGCCACACGTGCACAAGCTTTCCCAAACACCACGGTGTCACCGCCACAAGAAATGTGTTTCCCATGCACTTTGCTTGCTTTATTTTCTTCCTTTCTTTCCTAGCTCATCACACAATGCTGAAAGTGGAGGGCAGCCTCTGGGGCTGCCTCATTTATCGCGGGTGTCTCCCCTTCCCTCACGATTCCCACCTTGCTTCAATAACCTGGAGCTCTGGGATGGGTGGTTGGGATGGGAACGGTTTTGCAGAACCCACAATCACTGCACTTTGAGACCTACACTTTAAAAGTGCCTGTAACGTCTCTGTTACTCACAGCTTTGTTTCACTGGGTGTGTCATGTGCCATTTTCCCTTAACGAGGAGCTGTTACAAGGCAAGTTTATTCACCCTTGCCGGCTGTTGGAAGATCAAACCACGTGGGGTGACAAGATTACAAACACTTTGCTGGAGGGCTGAAAATGCTGTGGAATGGGATGAGAGATTTAACATGTTCACAGAGCCACGACTTGCCAATGAGAGGAAGGTGGTATCGTTCCAGAGAGCGGAGGAAACCATAACTGGGCAAGGATGAGATGTGTAAGTTACAGGAAATATTAAAATTCAACAAAATCTGCTCTGACACCCAAGCCTCAAATAGCGCTTCTAGGGATGGATTAATTATCCAGGCAGAAATCCGCACCCACCCAAGCTTGCTACCTGCAAATCTGCCAAACCCAGCCCAGCACTGCTCCTTCAGATGCACAGCCACTCTTAAAACATTTGTATTAAAATTGTACAGCCCTTTGGAGACACTACAGCGGGGGATTGCAATGTGGTGTTGCAATGGGAACAGCACTGCAAGCAAATCTCTGCTTTGGCAGGAGATCATGAGGAGCCCTGTGCTGGGAGCTCCTGAGAATGTGGACAGAAGAACCAGCTGCATGGGAGGAGGGGAAACCCTGAAGAGCCCAGAGCAGAGGCAGCAGGAAAAAAAAAATCAGCTTCATGAAAAAGCAAACAGGCTGTCCTTGGAGAAGGCTACAAGGAGAAACATGAATTTGCACTCAGGTGCTCAGGAGGTTACAACCCCAGCTCCTCTTGAGAGTCCCTTTCTGAAAATCCTAGAGAGCGCTTCCTATCCAATAAAGAATATTACAAAAAAAAAAAAAAAAGCCAGCTTCCCTCTATTTGTGTGTCTCACTTCAGACACATAAACTTTTTTATTTCTAAGGTTAATCTGTTTCCTTTTTTTGGAGTTGAGATGAGGTTTTCTTTGAGGTCCGAGTGAGAACCATGTGCTATCCTTTGCCTTCTTCTGCTGTGTGGGCAGCTGCCACCTTCCTAGGAAGGCCTGTTTTAGTAATTTAACTTAAAAATTGTTGGCCTTTCAAGAGACACCAATGAAGGTTCTCACTTTTTCCTGGTCCCTTCCTGTGGCATATTGATGGCTCTTACTGAAGGTCACAGTACAGGGTATGGAGAAGTTGCTGGGTATGACTAAGACTGGAGATAGTGGTGGAATAAAAATGTGCATTTGCCTGATGATTTCTCATCTTGCCATAATATAGATATTTGGATTCAGGATCCCCAGAATCTGAGTCCCAGTTTTTTTTAGTTCTAGCCCTAATCTGATTTCAGAGAAGGAGTCTGGGTTGCCCAAATTGTTCCACAGAGATTTGCAGTAGGAACAGGATGGGTTGTTTTCTTACAAGAACCATGACAACCTGCAAAGGGGAACTCACTGCATCTGCACACAGAGGAGGTTTCAACATCAGACAGAGCCAAAGCCTGGTGAGTAATGAAAGCCAGGGGGGCAGAAGGTCACGGGCTTGTGCAAAAGAGGTGAGAGACACTAAAGGAGGTGGAAGTGGGTTTCCAAGTAATGAAAGGTTCAGAAGAGCTGAGATGACAGCGAGCAAAGATGACAAGGAGGGCGTGGGAGACTTCAGGATGATTTTACCTCAAACTGCAGGATGAAAACCTGAGAGGAAATGTAAGAGGAAACATTACACAAGCCCTAGGGAAAAATAAAGCAGAGATCCCTATAAGAGGTTTAACCCCTGTGTCCCTAACAGGCTTACCCACACCTCTGCACTTTGGGGAAGTTCAACCATGAACCAGCTTGCACCTTTGCCCTCTGCCGCATTTCTTCTGAAGGCTAAAAAGTGTGGAAAAAAATGATCTGGTTGGAGGAATGTTCTATAAATCATTCAAGCAGAACTAGAGGTCTGACATAATTTTTCACTTGTATCTTGCTGTTGATAAGAAGGTGATTTCCAAATCAATAGACCCTAAAGAGAGATACCCTAAAAGCCTTCAGAAAAATTTTACATGCACAGAGGCAAAGTTGCAGAACTGGGCCCTAAGTGGAATTAAAGTGGTTCAAGCAATAGTACAGAATGTTGAAAAAGCATTTAATCAACAGTGACAGTATTTTGGGGACATTTGTTGGCAAAACTTAAATATGACCACAAAAAAAGGGAAGCATATGCACAGTCAATCACCTTAATACCACTACTTAATGAAGGGGATTGGCAATTAGGAAGAAGTGGATGGCATAAAATCAGAGCAAGGGAGGATGGAATGAAGAGGTGATGCCCGTTACCAGGAGATAAAGGGGATGCAGAAAAAGAAGAGATCATGAGGGTATCTAGGCAGCTGCAGAAAATCATCCTGCAGAGCAGTGTTTGTGGTGAGAGCAGAGAAAGTGCCTGTGTGTGTAGGAGTTCATGAATGAGATGAATCATTTTCAGAAGTGGAGTCCCGTGAGCAGCAGAACCAACGTAGCCCTTGGACATAAAGCTCAGGACTGACTGACTCGAGTTATTGATGTCTCACAGGGGATGAGCTCATACAGCAGGTTCAGTGGGAGCACTGACAAAATCATTTTCCTTAATCATTTTCCTGAACCCAAGCACCTTTTTCCCTAAGACTTATAAGCACTTAATATCTTTCAATGCACTGACAAATGGGTTGAAATTGGGTAACAAGTCCAAGGGATATTAGGGAGAAATAGATAACATTCTATAATTTTATTTTTTTTAAACCATAGATTTTTTAATTGCATTTATCTAGTAAATTACTATGAGCAAGTTGAAGCTGATGGAGCTTTCTCACAGTTCCACAGACTCATGGTCTTGGAGAGCTGGGTTATCCTCACCACATGCCATGTGAATATTCAGCTTGCTGTAGTTGGTGATGCCACAACCAACTCCGTCTCTATGACAAAGGCAATCAAAAAACTGGAAGATTTTATTACCTGGAATAGTTGAAAAATTGCAAATGTTTTAAAGTATGGATCAAAACTTTTCTGATATTAATTATGTTTTCAGGCATTTTACTACTTCCTAGTTTTCAGCAAAGGCCAGGAGAGGCATCAAAGGACTGCCACAGTGGTGACTGTGCCCAGAACGTCTCCACCAGCAGCAGTCAGGAAGTCCTGCTAAAAATTCCATTTTCCTTCAGGAGAAAAATTCTTATTTCCAGGCTTGAGTACTTTGAGCAAAATCTGTGTGTCTAAATGGAATTGCTGAACATTTTAAGCCCATTTTTTCCAAGGGCTTTTACATTCAGCTTCAACAAGTCAAAGAATCAAGGCCAGTAAAATCTTCTGTCCTGAGGCATGACCAAGAAAAATGTTTCTAGAAACTTCTGGAAAATACACTTAGCACTGTGATTGAACCCTGAAGAAATTAGCCTCAGAAAAGACTGAAAATTAGAGCTCTCTATAGATTTGCTAATTATTCTATGAAATTGAATGGGGAATCTTAAATAGCCGTTAGACTTAAGTATACATTTTCAGATCCATTTTAATTACTTCTCATCTACATGAAAGTAATGCCCTAAATAGAGGGTTCTGAATGATTGTAAAGGACAGTAAAGTCCCTGTCCAGAGATACTTAGAATCAGTGCAAGTATCAGATGGAAGACAGGGGTAAAATAAGCAAGAAAATGAACATTACTATAGCAGGCAGATGGCTGTGATGGGTAGAAAGGGATTTATTTTCCTGCAAAATATTTGAGAATTTTCAAATATTCCCAACCTGCATGCAGAGGAAGCCAAATCTTTTCAATGTGTTTTGCTGAAACTATTAAAAAAAAAGCAAATAACTAAACAGTTTGGTTTTCAGCTACATCAAAAATTATTCTGCAAACTGAAAGAAAAATTTGAAAACACTTGAAATAGCCAGAAGCTGGATGTTTTCTGCTTTGGGCTTGTTTGTTTTTAAGTAACTGGAAAGCTCCTTCTGAAAGAATAGAAAAAGTAAAAATTACGTTTGTTTGTTTGTTTGCTTGCTTGCAAAATATTTTGTGGGGAAATTCTTGTGATTCACTGCTCACCATGCTTTGGAACTGTCAGAGCCTGGGAGCTCCTTTCTGGCTCTGTCCAGGTCTCCACTGTCCATTAGAAACCCTGGCAACTCCAGACCAACTCAGGGCACTGTCCTGTGCTTAAAGCTAACTCTGCAATTCCATGCCAAGTTTCGAGTAAAGGAGTAGAATAATTTTCTTTTTATTTTTTTTCCATCTAAGTGTGGTCAGCCACCTGCCTTGCCTAGACCAAGAAAAGCCTCTTTTTTATCCGCAGGTGCACTGGGGAAAGGTTGTGTGCCCTTGCACCCTGACGTGTGGAAGGGCTGGCCCTGTACCTCCGTGTCTGTTCAGCAGACACGAGGATAAGCAAGGACAGGCTTGGAACAAGCAGGGGCACAGAAAAGCAGACACCCAAAAAACCAGAGCTGGTGTGTTATCATTAACTTGGGATTTGTAGTAGCTGAGTACAAAATCTGAAGCACCACCCAGCTGTCAGACAATGATTCATTTTTTACCTTGTCAGACACCAGGAAAGTGTTTTTCTTCAGTAATGAACAAAATAAAACCACCATGAGAACCACGGTAGTGTTACCTTTCCAAGCAGCCCCTTTTAAATGGTGGGTTTGCTGTGTCATTTGTGGAAAGAGGTGGGGTTTGGTCTTCAACTGAAGGAGTGAAATCCCTGGGCTTTGGGATATGGGAGCTACAGAACCCTTTGGTTTCAGAGGATGTGGTTCCAGGGCTTACCCCAGGATAGAAAATTCAATAAATAAACTGCTTGTCTGAGCAAAGAGTCCCATAAACTTTGGTGATGAGGATGGGAATAGG
>WEKY01031631.1:0-10771 GCA_013390045.1 Picathartes gymnocephalus | reverse complement strand
GAGAGGAGAGGAGAGGAGAGGAGAGGAGAGGAGAGGAGAGGCAGTGCTAGGTCTAAAGGCTTAGCAGGACAGAGGAACTTGTTAGCTGGTTTGGGACCAAGTGGCTGCATCAGGTCCTGGACTTTCACACACAACAAAAAGCTGCCCATGGCACAACTCCAGCTGGCGAGGAATATTTTTTCCATTCCTGCATTGTTTTCACTCAAACAAATTGTTGTCAAGCTGTGCCTAAAACCTATGAAAATGGCCAGTGGCACTTCATTGACAGCTATAGCAATTCTATAGGATTATTGACCCATCCTCAAGAATCTTAAAGAGAAACTAAGCCACCAGGAGAGATGTATAGAGCAGCTCAAAGTACAAAATAAATGTATTCAACTTCATTGCTCCCCCTGACCATGAGGGGCACTCATAAAGACCACAGAGAATCCAATTGTCTTCAGTGTCTGTTGATAAGGAAACAATCTGCTCGTTTATTAATTTTAGAAAATGCTATGGCATTTGTACAAGGCAATATTGGTTTGGTTGCTATAGATCTTGCACAGGCTGACTCCTCTGTTTAACTTTCTATATTCTAAATAGGTCCCATTGACTTTCATGAGTCTGCTTGTAAGTAAAGATAACTTAGACGATCAAAGCCCTATAAACTGTGGCATTAAATTTTAAGAAGTCAGAAGCTGCATGTTCTCTTCCCAGGCTCTACCAGCACTCCCATGAGTGCTAATGAGACCAGTTCTCATATCACTGTTCTCTGGGCATCAGATTTTAGGCTTGATTGCACCGATGAAAATAAGCAGTAACTCATGAAAATCAGTGTAGGCATACACAGCAGTCAAAATATAGCTGATGAAGTTCATGTTCGTGCTGAGAACCCTCCTGAAGTTCAGTTCTCTACTTAAAACACATGATGCAGCTGGTCTGTACGGTAGGTTAGTAGAGCTTGTTAGAATTGATTCTCCATGTATTTGTCAATAATTCCAGGTGAAGAAGAAATAAAAAGGGGGGGAAAAAACTATGCTGAGATTACCAGAGTGATTCAGCTCAGGAATGTGTGGGAAAGATGACTCAGATTTTAGCCAGTGACTGTCTCCTCCATACTTTGTAGGAGAGTTTTCCTGGAAATCAGGCAGGGTTTTACTGATAACAGGGTTTCATGAAGCAGGAAGTGAGAAAAGAGAAGTGGGGAGGATTTTGTCTTTCTGGAGCCTTTTTAGGCCAGTGCAGAGGTATGGGAGAGAAGAGGATGAAAGCATCATCCCAACACTGTGCTTTTACCGCTATCTTCAAAAAAAATTAAAGAGATGGAATCTGCTGAAGAACCCCAAGACAAAGATAGCTCCAGCAGATGCTCTTTGGCTCTACCTAAAGTGCAGAATGGAGAATTTCCAGTGACTTCAGGACTGGACACTTCCCACCACAAGCACCCCTGGCTGTAGTTTTGGCAGCTAAGAGGGATTGAGGGAGCCAGCTCTGCCAATGAGGAGATGGGCCCAGCCCCACAGGGCACTCCTGGAGCCAGCCTGCCCTGCAGTTTCTATGTGACAGCTCAGAGAGGACGTGGCAAACACCCCAGGTGGGACTTCTTGCTTCCCTCCCAAGCTTTTCTGCAAGATACCATCCAAGATGGCCAACTACTGAGACACCTCTGCAGCCCCTGGCTGTCACCTCCTTGCAAAGGCACAGCTTTCCCTGAATTCTGTGAGCATTCCTGCAAAAGGGGGTTTTATCCAAATAAAGAAGACAGAATTTGAAGGAAGATGAATGGGAAAAAAGTCAAGAGGCAAACTCCTCTCACCACATAGCAAATGCTGCTTTTCAGGACACGACAGGGAGTAGCACCTAGTGCAGGTTCCAGGCAGCACCAAAACCCCGGGGGACACCTTCTGCTGGGACAAACATCCCTGGAAAGGTGGATGGTAAAACAAGCATATCCTGGGCAGGGGGCACCAATAAATCATTCATGAAAAGAATAGGAAACATCATAGCCAGGGCAAAGAGAATGCTAATTTGCTTTGCAACCTGATCAAATGGAATGACTGGCCTTGAGGGATGAAGCCATTTTGGGGGCTGATTGCTGCAGTTAATACAGAGAATTAACTTTGCAGCTTTGCTCCAGGCAGAACTTGTCCCAAGTGATCTAAAACTTTCAATGCACTTATTCTATCAGAAGATTTGTGTGTGTGTGTGTGAGACTGCCTAATTAATGAGTTTCTTTTCAATATCAATATGCAGAAAAGTTTGCTGCCTCAAAGGTGTGTCAATATATACATTTTTCTGCTTAAAGGAGCTTGCCTTTGGCTATTCTAAAATATAAAAACTATTAATTAAAGTATACAGTGCTTTAAGGCAAAAAAAAAAAGATCGAATTGCTGAAGTCTTTAGGGAGAATTGCTACAGAATTTATGCCAAATGTCTCAATTAATTGATATGCTAAAATGAGCAACCTGGAGTATTTTAGCAAGGATTTTTCACAAGGCTTCACCTATTCCCTCCCAACCATCAAAGAATACTGTTGAGTGATTTCAGACCAGGTGGAATCAAGAGAAAACAAATGCACAAACTCCTCCCAAACCTGTTGAGTCGCTCCTTTCCCTGCATGAGGAGCCGCAGGGACCTGGGAGGAGCGGAGCCCTTGTGGAGCTGTGGGTTGTGCTCTCCTCACCTCAGACCTGTGCCTGGCAGAGGTCAAATGCCACCAGGCTGGTCCCTTCCCAGACATCCTCTGGGTGGTTCCTTCCAAGGCTGGCACAGCCCCTCCTGACCAGAGCAGCTCCGTGCTGTCCTCAGCAGCACTTCCCACCCTGCCCCTTGGATCTGGGAGACACCAACAAGGATGGGGGAGAAACATTATTGCTTTCATTTTTACATATGGGAAACTAGGTGCAAATGCAAGACAGGTCTCCAAAATTTCTTCATTATTTTGTCTTGCCTAAAGACCTTCAAAAACAATTTTCTCTGAGTGGTTTTTGTCAGAGGTTATAGAGGAAGCCTCTGGAAAAGCCAAAGGCCAAGAGCTGTGTACAAAGCCAGTATTTTAACTGTATAACTATTCTCTCTCCCCAGTGGGTGCCTGTATAAAATATTTACCAAATTATTCTTCCCCTTCTTAAATTTCCCATAGCATATGATATTATCCTTTCCTACCTGGAAAATCTTGCCATAAACCTCCACCAGTGACTGTTTAATATGCAGAGCACAGCCTTGCAAAGCCCTTCAGAGAGCCCTGCCAGCCTGTCTGGACCCCAAATTACTGCCTGCAGACACTACAGCAAATATTCCAGGAAAGTGGAAGGAAATAAAGTCTCTTATCTTAATCAGTCTGATGAGCTGATGAGGGAAAACACCCGATGTCCATGGAGCAGGGCTGGAGTAAAGGGCAAGAAATTGTGGCTGCTGTAACAATATAAAGAGCCCAGGAATGTTTTCTCACAGTGGGATGCTTGGGAAATTTGGGTGGGTTTCTTCAGCAAAGATCTTCTGGCCAGAAAACTCTTATTTTGCAAATACGGTGATATAGTTTTGGTGTGGGGGTTTTTTGGGGTTTTTTTTTTGTTTCTGGTTTTTTGTTGTTTTGTTTTGGGGGGCGGGAGGGTTTGCTGTTTTTTGGTTTTGTTTTTTTGTTGTTGTTGTTTTTGGGTTTTTTTCCTGAGCAAGTGATTATTCTATTTCATGTGAGGGGTTTCCATAAGCACAAGTTGGCTGGTTGCTATGAGGTGACAGAAGTAGGAGAAGCTGCAGAAAGTCTTCAGGCTCCTGTAGTTTCCTGCTTGCTGGGGCTAAAACAAGGATGGGAGAGAAAGCCAGGAAAAGGAAAAACTGAAATATGCCTTTTCTTTCTTCCCCAGCTCCCTGTAGCTGCAAGGCAGGTCTTCGCAACGTAAGAGATAAGCAGCTGCTCAATGTAGGAGCAGTAGAGTTAAAAAAAAATCATGTGCCTTATAGATGTTATTTGATCCCTACTAAATACACTGAATATGGGATTTTTGCATGGTGCTTTGATCTCAGGGAAGCATATTCCAGCCGAGCTGCTGCCACCCCTCTAATGAGTGGTGTTGGAGGCGCTACGTAAACCACGGCTGGTGAAAGTGGGGAGGAAGAATGCAAACTCTGGCATCCCTGCTCCAAAGTAGGTCAAGCTCCTCAAAGGCAAGGGCTTGTCTCTGCCCCGTGGTGGCAGCCACCCGTGCAGGGGAGGAGCTGCCCGAGCTGCTGAGCGCAGGTGAGGTGTGAGGCACAGCAGCTCCAGGTGGCTCAGCCACGGTCACAGCTCCGGAGGGAGAGCTCTGGCAGCCCAGGCTGGGAGCTGCAAAGGCTGAGACCTCGCTACAGCAGATGCCTCGTGTCGGGTACAAACCTATCCTGGACTCACTCGCAAAGTCCCAGAATGCCAGCAGAACAAAACAAAAAAAGATTTTTCTTCTAGGATTGGTGCATAACAGAGAAGTTTTCAGAGAATAGACTTGGACCTTGCAGGGCTTTGGAGGCTATGCTGCAGCTGTGTTCAGCTGCAACCACATCCAGGTGCCTCGCAGCCCTGTGCAGCGCTGTGACTGCTCACACAGGTGCCCCTCTGACTCCCCAGGAACAGACACTGGGCTCTCCAATGAGCTCTGACTGGGTGCCAGGCATTTGGGGAGCCAAGCTGCTTTATCTGCACGGCTCAGAAGACTCCCCACACACACGGGCTTTCTTGGATCAGGAACACCTCTAGGTCTAGGGGAGTCCTAATTCCCAGCTGACATCCAAGGTGCTGCAATCACATTACTAACAGAGCAGCTAAAACAGGAAAGGAGCCTTCACCTGCTGCCAGCTCCTGTAATAACGTGTCCTAAGAGCGCTTTCCTGCTCTTTCAAGTCATGCACACACAAGTTACTTTACAAAGTGGTCTCTTGTCTGGGCCTCACAAACTTGTTTTACTTATAAGGTGTCTTAGATTGGAGCAAGGACTGCCAGAGGGGAAGCAGGGTTACACAGGATTGCACCACAGAAACCACCCAGCTGCAGTGCGTTGCTCTTTTTGCCATGGGCTGACTTGCTTATGCAGGTTTGCACTGTTATCAAATGTTTGTTACGACATGGAAAAAATACTGGGCGGAGCCAGGCCCGTTCTGTGATCTGGGTTATCCACTCCCCACGGGAGCTTTATGGAGAGGTTTCTGTACTAACCAAAAACACCCTCATCCTGAAAAACCTATCTGTGGGAAAAGAGACTGGCAGCAACTGTCTTACAGAGAGTTCCTCAGTCACCTGGAGCAGCATGAAAGATGTTATTAGTCCTTCAGCTGGAAAGGATAGGCCTGAGTGCCAGCCTAGAGGCTGCTAGCATCCCTCTAACTCCTTTCCTAACTTGTCAGGGACAGTATTGTGTTTCTGCTTGTTTTCACTTTATAATTTGAAATTGTAGAATGAAATTGGCACGCCTGAAACTTTGACAATCTGTCTGCAAGAGATGGGCTGGGATTCAAGGAAACTGCTTTTAATCCTGTCTGCTGGGTGTTGGTTTTCCCCAAATCCCATTTCCTATTGTAGGTTTGGATGGCTTCACACTCCAATTAGCCTTACACAATAAAAAACAGAGGGCTGAGTTTCAAAGGATTTCTTTCAGGAGCAGGGGTATCATAACTCAATGTTGGGCAAGGCTTTTCTATCCTCCATGCATCCCTTCCCTCCAGAAATTAGAATTTTACCTCCTAAAACATGAGCTTTTTTACAAGCAGTTTAAGGGCTCTTCTTTTCTATTCTCAGGGTTCACCATTTTCAAGTTCTTGCCACGTCCATGCTGGCTGGAAACCCCCTCCTCTTAATTAATGCTGGAACTCTGGTATATCCATATGACTCCAAGGTCTAGGGTTTTAAGAAAAATGCCAGGTGTCATGAGACTCCTCATAAAATCATGACAGTTAGCAAGCTGAATACACAAAGAACAGTCTTGTACTTTTTTTTCTCTAAAGTTACTTCTATTTTAGTGTAAGGAATCCTAGAAATAAAAAGAGAAAAGTGTCCACAAAAGATCCTTGTGTCATGAAGCAAACCCTGGAATAAAAGTCTCGGCTCTGTTCCCCTAAAAAGAGGTAGACTCTGAAGGTGCAGTCCATCAGACAATACACCAGTTTGTAAAGGATTGGAAACACTTGTTGGAAAAGCCAGAAGCTGCCAGTTGAAAACCGAGGGTTCAAAATGTGAAGGATCAAAATACAGCAACACTAAACCCTTAAAGAAGGAGGGTAAAATTGAACAAAGAATCCAGCCTGTGACTGGTTGTCCTCCAATAATTCTGAAACCTGGCTAAACTTAGAAAGAGAGGCCCTGAAACTTCTCCTGGACAGAACTGCTGTTCATAACTTGAAATGATGATGCTGGATGTTTGACTTTTCATTACAAGGAGATTATTAATGTCTTCTCAGCACTGGTGTGTCACAGAATTTGAACCACTATTATAAAGAGCAGTGTCATTTTGTAAGCTGTGAAGTGACTGTGGGAGCAAAGCCTGTGAGGGCTCTCCCCACACAGGCACCTGCCTTGGTTCATCCCCATCCATAGAATATTGCAGGTGGCTGTGGAAGAAATGTGGGAATATTATCCTGTTTGTTATCAGTGCCAGGAATAAACTCCTCCGTTAACCAGGGATGCTTGTTAAAATGTCTTTGTTTTTTGGGTTTTTTTTTTTCTATTGACAATGATTTTTTCAACATCACAGACCTCTGTGGCCAATTTAATCCTGGTCACCCTGCTCCTCTGATTGCTAGGGCTGATCTAGAGCTGAGCCAACCCTCTTAGCAAGGTTCTTCTTCAAGGGAAAGACCTGTTAACCCAAATTACTTGGCAGCTCTAGGAAATTCTAGCAGGTAACTTTTGCAGTGCTGTCAGTCACTGTCAGCCCCCGTGGCTGCACTTGTTGCTCTGAATAACTACAGTAGCTCTGATCATGAATTACAGTGATTTGTCAGCAGTAACATAAACCCAGGGAGGGTTTTGATGCTTTTGCCAGCAACATGTGAAAGAAAATATTTGAGTGAAGTTGTCTAAGCCAGGTTGGGCTTAAAGGGGGTTTAAAAAGCCAACCTGGCCTGCCCAAATTTATTTCATGCAGTGATGAAACCAGCCCTCTGCCTGGATTTAAGACCAGTAGATATATTTAGTCTTTTTCAATAACTCCTGATGGGTGTTGGGCTTCTTCCCCCTGGAAATTATAATACAATTCTGTATACCATCTAAATAATGCAACAACCTACTATAATATCTCTTTTCTTGGAACAATTGTGTATAACACTGGGAAAAACAAAGCATGTCTCTGAAAACCAAAATGTCCTTCTGACAAGAATTGCTACAATTCAAACAGTGGGAGTTTTTCCACTGCTGGAGAACAGAGCAGCAATACCACATGGAGCAGGAGACAGGGAATCCACACTGGTCCTTAATGTTCAGATCCTGATTTCTCTGCTGGACTGTGCAGAAATGTAATGCCAAATTGCTATCCAGAACCCTTCCTAGGTTGCTGCTGGAAAACCTGAACAATGTTTTCTAGAGACAAGCAGAAGTTCGTGAAGTTTGCTGAGCTTATCTGAAGAAAAAGCGAGGTAGCTGCAAAGTGAATGATCATGATTTTCACTACTATTACATGTATAACTATATATATAGCTATATACATATATAGTAAAATACATCATTACATAGTGATCGTTATATATATAATTACAGCTATTTTTTCAATCAGCCAGGTGTTAGGAAAATTCCTGTTGAAGGTTCTCATATTGCAGTGAGACCTTGAGGAAGGATGACCACATTTACCTCTGTGTCTCAGGAGCCTCTTGCAGAATTTGGTCCAGTTTTTCCATGGACTCTTTTATAAACCTGTGTCCTCTGGCAAGAGTTTGAAAGGACAGTGCTCCAGTGTGCATTGGACTGACTTTTCTTCCTCCTGCATCTGCATATGCTGTGTGACAGGCAAGTGGCTGAAGGTTAATTGTTACTCTAGGATATTATGTTCCTTCTCTCTCTTGTTAATTCTGCGGACAGGGTGGGGAAAGAAAATCCCTCAGACTTGAACCTTGCTGCAAATGTCTCGATGGCTGCTTAAAACAAATGTTTGTCTTAAGCAAAACAAAAGCAAAACAACAAAAAAAACCCCAAACAAACAAACACAAAATACCACAAAACATACAAAGAAAAAACAAAAGCAGTCCAAAGGTAGTTCTCCTTCATAAAGTCTTACATTAAAAGCCAAAATTTTTACCTGGTGCATTTGGTGTGCTTGTAGCTGAGAGAATAGGTCCTAATCAGGCATATTTATTACTTTTTTTTTGTTGGGGCTTTTTTAGCCTTATCAGAAGCTATATTTCTTTGCCCCCATTTACATCAGAGCTTCCCTGTAGCTTAAACCCCTGCTTGGCAAGGTCACAATCACTACAAATAATTCCAAGGATGCCAGGGAGGTGCATGGGCAAAAGAGGCATCTTCCATTTTTTTTTTATTCTCCTTAGTAGAGGAGAAGCCCATTCTGCTCATTCTACCTGCAGACTTCTCAGGATGGATGGGAAGAGCAGGAAACACAGGAGTGGGAAGAAGAGAGAGCAGGGGGCAGAGGCTGGCTGGAGCTTGGACTGGCCCACGGCCCCCAGCACCAAGGGGCCCGAATGATGCAGCAATTTGGCCTTGTGCTGATCCCCAAAAGTTTCCTGCATGGGCTACGGAGTAGATGATCCATTTCCAGCCCAGCTGAAAGGGATCAGAGGGGCAAGGGCAGCTGAAGTGGCCCCTGGAAGAGGCAGAGCCATTAGGTGCACATTAGGGAACTGATGAAGTGCCTGCCAGCACCTGGCAGGTTCATTTCCAGTTCCATCCTTTTAATTCCAGCTTCCCTTTCATCCATGTGAGCCACGGGGGAGTGAATACATGAGGGTTTCTACCCAATTACTCCTCTCTTTAATGGTGTAGGAATCTGGGGAGCTGCTCTATCCCCACCTGAGGTGGAGGGAATCTTCAGCATCCAGGGAGATTTATGCCCGTGACCTTGTGGCTGTATGGTGGCAGAGCAGCCCATGCTGTGCTACATCTCATATGCATATTCATGGCTCGTTTGTTCACAAAAGAAATGGCTGGATTAGAGATGGTTTGAAGGACACTGACCACGGAGTTGAAATGCACTCAAGTTGCTCACAAATTAGAACTCCATCATTTTTCATAATAAATTGGCAACCACTGTAAATCCACGTGCACCAGTGTTGTTATTGGAAATGCTATGTATTTTATGGAATTGGGAACATTTTGCAGCTATCAAGCTGTCAATTATTTTAGCACAACACAAGGTTTCTCATGATGATGGATGGTGATTCTAAATAATTTTTATAAAGTATTTCTACTTACAGTGGTGTCAGGAAACCTGCCTGCCTGTGAAATATTGTGATTTTTGAAGCACTCACCTGATAACACTCCTTAATTGTGTAACATTAATCTGTATGTCAATCAAATGCTTGCAGGGTAATACATGGACTTTTTTCCTGAGGTTTTCGTAGAGGGGAGGAAATTAAGACCATAGAAAACTGTTGGCAGCATATGAAGGAAGAAGCAATGCCAGACTTGTAACCAACCATGAAAATGCATGTCATGAAGAATAAAGAAAAGATGAACCTTCTTCACTGATGAACTCTACTTTTATTCAAAAGGAAGATGTCTTCCAGCTACATGTTTTTCTTTCTCTCTCTTTCTCCCCACTTCTAACACATTGAGTGAAAAAGAAGCCCAGTTTTACATGTCTTGAGCAGATTCAAACATCTGTGAATAAATAAGGTGCTAGACATTAGATACCTGCTCTTTAAGTTTCAAAGCACTTTTCAGAGATTAGTAAAAGGTATTATTTCATCCCACAGAATTGAAAATTAAGTCACATGAAGCTGCTTTAACCAAAAGCAGAGAGTAAGTTAGAAGCACAATGTATGAAGTAGTAAAACAATGTCCCAAAACACCTGGAAGGTCAAGTACACCAAAAAATACTACCTTGGACCTAAAAGTGTTGTCCACTTTTGCACAGAGCCAGAAGGGCTGTGCAGGACAAGGAAGGTTCCAGGTACCACAGCACAGCAGGTCCCCTGCTTTGGTGACACTCCCCTTCATCCCTGGCCAAGAACAGCCACCCCACTGTGTGTGACTGTCCCTGTGCTGGGGTTGTTGGTGCTTCTGCACCCAGAGCTTCCTGTGAGCCTGCGCCAGCACGGAATCCTTCACCAGCAGGGAATAAATCCTGCCTCAAGTGGTGCTCAGCCCCAGCTCCCTCCTGCTGCTGCTGCTGCTGCTGCTGCTCTGGGCTTTATTGCATCAAGAGGTTTGGGGTCACGGCCCCATTTACCTGCTTCTGAGTTTGGGGGGAAAAAAGGTCCAAAAATTGCAAAGGTGCACCCCCTATGGTTCTACAAAGCCCAGCTGTTTGAAGCAGGATGTGCTGGATCTGCAGGGTGCCAGTGTCAGCTCCCACTTTCCATCGCAGTGTGACCCTGACAGCCCTGTCCCTGCCCCTGTCCCTGTTCCTGTCCCTCTTCCTGCCCCTACCCCTGCCCCTCCCCATTCCCCTGTCCCTGTCCCTCTTCCTGCCTCTGCCCCTGTCCCTGTCCCTGTCCCTGTCCCTGTCCCTGTCCCTGTCCTTGTCCCTGTCTCAGTCCCTGTCCCTGCCCCTGTCCCTGCCCCTGTTCCAGTCCCTGTCCCTGTCCCAGTCCTTGTCCCTGTCCCAATCCCTATCCCAGTCCCTGTCCCTGCCCGTGCCCCTGACCCTGCCCGTGC
>WEKY01031623.1:26319-49006 GCA_013390045.1 Picathartes gymnocephalus | reverse complement strand
TCCAACTGATGCTTCATCCTCTTTCTTTCGAGTTACTGACACACCAAGTGGAACAGCTCCTACAGATTGCTAGAAAAAGAAGCACCTTGTGAACCACTAAAAACCAGAACACATTAACATAGATTTATGGCACCACCATGAGAAACATTTTTTAAATTACATATTTTGAAATGTACAGAAGCCAACTTGAAACACTGATTGAAGCACAAATATTTTGAAAAAAAATTGTAATGAAAGTCTACATTTAGATTTATGCTTTTAATTCTTTACTTCAGTCCTGTTAGTCTGAGGAAAAGCTCTATGAAAACCAAAAATGAAATAAAACTAACTTAGAGTACTATGGTTGTTAGCCAACAAAAAACCATAGGAATAAACCTGGCTGATGACCAAAGTAAAATAATTATCTAAATGTTTAATGGAAACTGGAAAATTTTAGCCAGATATGAAGACCCAAAGAAAATTATTAACCTTCACTAAACTTCAAAATATAGGCTGTATTGATATTTCTACATTATTGTGCTTCTTCCTAACATTTTAAATAAAAGATTTAACTGACTGCTATTGATTTTGAGCTATTGTGTCTCTCAATCATATCAATAAATGATAAACTGCTCAAAATGTGAAACTGCTATACAAAACTGAAGGCATTAAAACAAAGTTTGAAGGACTACTTCCTTATTTTAAGATAAGGAAAGAGTGATGTGTATTAATCCACATGAGTTCTGGAGTGAATGAGTAGAGTCTGTTTGCTTTGTTGTTACTTTCTTATTAATGCAAGCTAGAAAAGACAAAACTATTAAAACAATTCGATCCTCAATGTTGCCATAGAGTTAGCTCTTAACATTTTGCTGTAACATCAGCTGCTATGTAAACTGCAGATGCATCCCAGTTGACAAAAGCAGAATATTTCTACCACTGATTTTGCAAAGGGTTATCATTTAAAGATGACAAAGTTTTTTTCTAAAGATCAGACATTAGGATTACACGCATCTTAATTTTTGTGTAATTTAATTTTGTTCGTATTGGAGTGAAAATGTAATCCATATAACTGCGTAATGAGAAACCTCACACATTGCATTAGGAATCTCTGTGGGAAACAAATTCGTGTGAGGCAGGCAATGTGCTTGTAAATTTTCTCCAATAGAAAACAGATCACTGAATCAAGCAGTGTGCAATATGTGCACACATACAAAACCCAAAAACAAACAGAAAAATCATTTAATTGAAGGAGAATGACTTCCAAACGCCTTCACCATTTTCCGCTGTAAAAGTAAATTAAAATAAGACAATCAACTATTTAATCCTACTCCAGTGAAAACAATCAATTTATATATACAGTGGTATGCAAAGTTAATAGAAAAATACTAATGTCAATGACAAACAGAACTCTCATCTCTCCTCCTCCGTCTAAATGCAGTCATTAGCTTTGTCTCCAAAAGCACTAAAAAGTTTTTCTGGAATACACGCCACCTTGGCATATCCTCTAGTTTTTACAACAAAAACCCCCATCAGCTTTGAAAAGACAACTTCTACACCACAGAAATACTTCCCACTTGCATACAGGGAGAGCATCTGAAGCTTTGTAAACTTTCATCAGACATTTTACATCACTTATTTTCAAAATCTTGCAATTTTTCTGATATAACCTTTCATGAGGCATAGCCATCTGCAACTTTCCCATGACAGCAACAGTTGAGGCATGATTTGGCAATTCTGGATGTAACACTGCAAGAACATTGACTTGCCAAAGTGAAGCAAGAATTTCAGAAGAATGAATGCAGACAATACAGGACAGTACAAAAGACAATAGGATGGAAATACTGCCTGAAGAAGCTGTATTTGTTTCTGAACTACTGGAGAAATGGATCAGCAAAATATAATAAGTTACACCACTAGTCAAAGAGTGAAAAACATCAAGGCTATCACAGCCAGATAAAGCTGGAAAAAATTATGACCAAATATTGAGTGTTGATCTGGACAATGACACAGCTGTTTTATCTTTGCTCACTGAAATCAAGCCTGATGTTGCTGCTGCTGATGCCCAGTACAATCTTGTCAGGTTTTTGGCAGAAGATTTCTGGTTAAAAGAATCCAGAAGATGAAAGATCAGTGTTGAACTAGATGGAAAAGGATCATCAAGATTTGGGGTTTAGCCACAAACTGATGAGGAAATTGTGGCTTGGGAAATAGCAGATGACAAGAGCCCCACAGATGTAGAAGATGAATCTGATGAGAAAGGAGACATTGCAGGCTAACGTTATCATAAGCATTTCATCACAAGAATCCAAAAAGCCAGCTATAAAGTAGGATGTAGTAAAGCTTAAATACACCTACTCAGGATTAAGCTTTATGGTTACTAATTGGTAGTGTTATAGAAGATAAAGAACATGTGATAAAGTTCTGGAACTACAGCAGCATTTATATGAGACTGTTTTGTTGACACGAAGTCAAAATCTGATTCTGTTCTAGAATACTGACAGTTTTATCAATGCAATAATGTTTTGTGGCAATTATATAAAGAATACTAAAATAATAACAATTCACAGAATTCAAAATAAGAAAGGTTACTACTTTTCCAATGTAATTACTACAATTAGGTTTTTAAGTAGTGGCTGAAAAACTTCAGAAAAGCAATCCTTTTCTAAATGTAATTTTTATTGGCACAAATAATCTGACACATTACACACCATGTTAACTATGTGTACACAAAACACACACACATATATGCCATTTAAGCATGCAAATGACAACAGATACTTTTTTTTGTTTTACTTCATACTATGTGTTCAACATGACTTTGGAAATGATAAAGATCTAGAATTAGAGAAAGGCTCAGAAAAATAATAGCTAAAAAACAGCTTGCCAAAAATTAAACAGGCCAAGTATTTCCTGATTTATGTGGAGACATGCCAACTAACTAAAGCTAAAATATCCTATAAAGAGGACTAATTTGCCTAGGGTGAATTAATATTTTATTTTTCATGGGATTTTTGTAATTAAATATTTTATTTCTGAGTTATAATTTCCCACAAGTGTGAGGCTGAAGAGACTGTAGGCAGATCTGGGAGCACAAGAAACAAGTTTTACAGAAAAGTTGAACAACTGAGCAGACGCATAACTTTCACTCAAGGGATGCCTATCCAGTCACCTCCTTGATAACAAACCAAAGGCAAAAGAATATTCTAATATAGGAACGTAAATATTATCACTGGTTTGTGAAATGTCAAATTCAAAAGTCTCAGCCCAGACATGGCTTGCTGTCTTTGAGATGGTACTAAACCCAGTTATCCCACCCAGTGGATGCTGCATGTGCAGTAGCTTGCAACCAGCAAGCAGGAAGAAAAATCAACAGTCTTTGGAGTGGGCACAGATGGCAGTTCTGCTCAAGACATGGTGTTTATTGAACATCTAAGATCACTGTCATGCAATCACTATCTAGTTCAGAGAAGAATAGTTACATTTGCTTACAAGACTGTCCAAACTGTACCAGAATGAGCTGTGATTGCCAGGAAGATCCACCCTGCCTACCTTGCAACAAGTCCTAATGACATGAAAATGCAATCACTTCCTGACTACCAAGTTATATTTAACTGTTTTGATTTCTAAGATTACTAGTACACCTAAAATGTTTCAGAGAGTTCAGACAAAGCAATGCATTAGGCCTAGTTCCCAACTAAAATTAAATGAATTAATAAAATTGCATTAATTAAAATTAATTGCTAAATAAAAACACCAGGAATGCTTAACCCCTGGGGTTCACAAAACAACCTTCTTTCCTAGCAGGTAAACTTGCTAATTCAGATGAAATTCTATCAGAGCTTCAGGTAGGCATTTCAGGTATTGGAAAAGTGTTCTGCTGAGATAAAAGACTGACCACTGATTATCTGTAATGTTTCCAAACTTATGTGATGGACTGATGTCAGCCAAGAAACCCCTCATTTTTACCAACTGATGAAAGCATTCCATCAGCACTTTCACGGGGCCTCTGAAAGCAGAAGATTTAAGGTTTGAGTTCCATGTAGCTTTAGTTCTTTAAGCAAGAAGCAACTTCATTTCTGTATCCTTCAGAAACTTAAATGCCTTCCATGGGGTAAGAGGTAACAGATCCTGATAGGGATAAACACAGTGCTTCTGACCTGCAAGCAATGTAAGAAATCAAAATCTATTATAATTTGAGAAGTCTCTGCACACCAAGAAGATAATTATGTGTACTACAGAAACACACTTGTTTTATCAAAGCCTTTATGGCTATTTATCAAGGTAGAAGAGAAAAATGAGGCAGCACAGCTCTGCCCTCAACAGCCAACTTTGCTGCAACATGGAAAAATCCTAAGTTTGGGTAATGAAACTTCCTCTTACACTACCACTCATTATCAGAAGCATTTGGCTCTTATAGCATCAAGGACGTGCAATATTCCAAAAGTCATTCTAAGATAGAACAATTTAAAGGATCAATTTGTTCTACAAGAGTCTTCTGATCAAGTCATGATGATAAAATGATCATATAATCATTATAAAATGATAAAATAGAATTTTTTTTTAGTCAAAAATTCTAGGGAGATCTCTGATGCAGACTTCTGAATGACGTACCACTCAAAGTACACTATCAAGATTGATAATACCCTCAGTTTGCAATGAACTTTCCATAAAGCAGTGAAAAGATTTCATAAGACAGTAAAATTCCTAAGATAATGGTGGAGAAAAGAGAAAATGAGCAGAGAAAAAGCAGAGTTGAAGAAAAAAAAAATTGGTTAAACTGAATTCTTAATAATTGATTTTTTTAATCTACCTACACAGCTGAGGAAAAATTATTGGGTTTGTATTGGGATACACAGTCTTCCATGGAGGAGATGTTCATGAAAAGAGGGAGAAATCTGGATTCTGAAATTAGGTAGGTGTATTACATTCTAGTGTTTTAAAGCATGATGAATCTGGAAGAAGTGCAATGTCTTTCTCTTGGTTGTTTCCATATATGACTAAGAATGTTAACCTTGACCTCTTAGGTACTAACACATGCACATGTATGGAACAGCCAAAAAAATGGACAGAAATATGAGCAATATAGATTTATATTACACATCTATTTGTATATACTTCTGCTAATTGTATTTCCCCAAAATTACTCATTTTAGCTCACAGAAATCAATAATTTCTGTGAAATAAGAATAGCACTGACAAATTATGAAGGCTTTACACTAATGTATATTTGAGAAAGATGACACACACTTATTTATAAATTTATTGCAAGAAATATCACACCTATTCGCTGTCCCATATCAAAATATAGCTAAGGTTTCTTATCAAGGAAAAGAAGCTCTACAAATCCTCATCTTGCAAAGCTAAGTATGGGCTTTTAAAAGAGAGCAAATATACAAAAAACAGCATTGGTTTACAAAAATAAAACAAGCCGCAGCTGGAAAAAGTCTTAAAAAATAGTCATAATAAAATATTAAAGAATAGCTAAAAATTACTAGAAAAAAGGCCTTGCTGCCACAAGACTCACCTGAAAAAATCTTCCAAAAAATGTCAAAATAAAATATTAAAGTACTGGAAACAAGGTTTCTAAACTTGACTTTATTTTGCTTTTTATTTGGGAGGCATTGTTAAAAAGCTATAAACAGCATGAGTATGAGAAATCACTCTGTGGCAGTATTTTTGCCAAATTCTGTTCAAATTGACCTTTCATAAGGCATTTATAAAGAATTTACCTTCTCAACAAGGCATTCGGACTAAAGAAACACAAGGGGTTTAGGCAGATAAGCAACTGGTGCACAAACTATTCCCACATTGAGTGTCGCTACACTTAGAGCTCATTTTAGAAACACAATCCATACAGCCTAAAGTATTCTTAAAAATGAATACCAACATAATGGCCTTGGTTATCACACCAGTTCTACAATTATTAGCTGCTGGGCAGCAAGATGCAAAGAGAGTTTTGTCCAGCACTAGTCCAAGAGTAACAAATGAAGAGGGGTGATCCCCACTGCCTGCACGTACCCCTATACCTCAGCACAGCAGTCACTGTTCTGTTTCAACTGAATAACATGTCAGTGAGGCCAAAGAGACATTGAAATGTTACGAGTTTTGTAAAAATGCAGCTTCTTATGTTCCGTATTTCTAGCATTTCTAGCATATGCTTTCAGATAAAACCAGTTACAACAGACATGGTGAGTATTTCAGTAGATATAAAATACATGTACTACCAAATTGGCATTATAAATATAAATCTAAAATCCCAAAAAAATAGTTAAAAGGTAAACAAATATGAAGAAGTTCATAGCAATGGTGTCCCGCCCCTGTTGGGAGCCAGAAAATCCCAGCCCTATCCTTCACGCAATCAGAAATTTACATCACTATAGTTGTATCCTGAAATAAATTAATACTTTCATTTAACTTATTGTATCAAGTACTAACATTATCAGTTCAATGTGTACACAGGGCCAAATGTACTGAAAGGTTTTTTAACTCTGTTTTCAGATAGAAGTCACAACTTTGACTTACTCAAAATGACAGAGCAAGAACATTGTATTAAGTAGACATGAAAACTTAAAATATCTTAATATTTAAGATCTCTGAATCATACAAAGAAAGCTGTTTCTTTTTTTTGCTGTTGCAATTGTATAAGACTGACAGTTAGAGAAAGATAAGAGCTTTACCAATCAATAAAATTTTGACCACAACTCTTGCTTGAAAGCATCGTATCTTATGGCTGTTAAATGTTCAAAAATTAGAAAGGTTTTATAGAGCATTTTTGTTTGGTTATACTAATTAGACCATGGTAACAAGAATTTTTTCAAAAATAATGTACAAGGCTGAACTTTGACTAGAATCCTTATTCTAGAAACATTACAAAAAAAAGTCTGTGGTTAAGGATAATTTAATGCAGGTATAGTTTTCTTTTCAAATAAAGTTTCTTCATGACTGCTACAGACACATTAAATTGTATTATTACATGCAGTCCATTACCACAGTCCATTATCATTATGTTAACGATGAAAATAGTATGACATTGACAGTTGGGTTTATAAACTCATATTTAAAATAATTCCAAATTACTAAGACATTCTAACTGTTAATAACATTAGAATTGTGATACAGTAATTTTAATCTGAAATAGACCATGAAAAAATTTAGAAGGGTATATAAAGTAATGACATGAGTTACAAAGTAAATACTTAAACAAAATTTGGCTACAAATTTTGCCACTGATGATCAAAGCTAGGGACAAACAAGTTTCCTAATGTCGTCACTTAACCCATCTAGTCACCCAGTATCAAAAGAGAAAGCACTGACTAACAGCTGATTAAATACACTGATGTTAAAAACAGACTTTTATACAAACATTTGAAATAAGCAAGATAAGCAGGATTGATTACATTTTGGAAGGCTACATACAAGCAAAAAGTAGATAAATGGTTTGTTTTGCAAAAGAGATATACCAGGAAATGTTGTGCTGCTCCAGTTATGATGCAGGAATGAAGAATAACTCTGTTTTTAAATAATACATTTAAAAACAGAGTAAATTTATTAAAACTATAATAAAGCTTCACTGTCACAGTAAAGTTTTTCAGATGCTGGTGCAGAATGACCTTAATGGGACTCAAATTAGTGTTTGACAATTACTACCTAACATGATAATTTGCACACAAGAAACCAATGTTTACAAGTCATGTTTACCCTCCCATTTCAGGGGCCCAGAGTGAAACTTCTCTGATGTCCACAGTGTTCTACAGTTACGACACAAATATCGAAAGATTTTTACATTTGTCACTTAATAACCGACCACTTATAAGTGAGACAGAACATCACGTGACATAAACCACTATTTTGATTAGTTATAGCAAATTTAAGTTCTAGGGAATTCTGCCAAACAATAGTAATAAATAAGTTTAGTATAAGGCAAAACCAGTGTTCTTCTCAGGTCAGGAGTATGTGGCATAAAAATTAGGGTTAAGAACATGTCAAGAAACCATTGCCCCACACAAACCCAGAGCCTTAACTGCTTCTATCTTTTTCAAGCACTTCATATGCAAATATGTATTTTGACATTATATACAGAATCTGCTACAGCATTCACTTCTGTCAAGTTATGAACTGTATGGTTCATCTCCTATTAAAAGGGGGTTGAATAAGAATGCTGAGTTTATAACCAGTTATGCAATTATTTGATAGACCATCCCAAATTTTAAAATATGATGTACTATTCTGACTCAAGGCTTATAAGGTCTCAGAAGTTAAAAATTAGTTGCAAAATAATGATCCTAAAGGGTGATCACAAACCCATCTTCTTTGTTCTTTTATTTAAAATGAAAAAGGTGTGAAATTAAAATTTCAATATGCCAACTTAACGTTTTAAATAATTCAAAGTAAGATCAACAGTATGTGCAACAAACTACAAGGAAGAAGTAACAAACTAGAAATACTTGGAAAAATGCACTACTGGCATAGATAGACCTGAAAGCTTCCCCTCTCCCCACCCCTTTTCCTCCAAAAACACATACCTGCTGAATGTGTCTACCAACTCGTTTCTGAGGCTGGTAGATAAGCCAAGTATACAGGACTGGATCAACATTAATTGCTAATCCTTGTACACTGGACAAGAGAACAGCACCTGCACACCGCAGAAAAGAGAAAAAAAATGTAAACTATCTGCTCAGGAATCTCCTTAGCTGTATTCAGTTTTCTTGCACACAAATCATCTTTAATACAGACTTTTGTTTGGCTTGGACTTACATATATAATAAATAACAATACTTAAAGCATAAACTTCAATAATTTATTCAAAGTGAGAAAAACTTACCAGCACTACCAGTGTTAGGGATATGCACATTTTAAAAAATGCAGAAGCTTGCATTTTGATTTTGCTTATTACAATTTTTTGTCAAGAAAAATGCTTGTTTTCACAGAATTGCTTGTGTAACTGAATACATGCAACACCTTTCCTCAAATTCTCAGCCATCATTAATACTCTGCAGAAAATAAGTCAATAAAACCCTTGACAGAAAGGGAAAAATATAATGCATGACTCCCCATAACCTCAACTAAAAAAACCCCATGGTTTAGGACAATGAGTTTTTTTAATATAGACAGGGCTACTTTACACTAGTGCTCTGCCCAAAGCTCAGGACATTTTTCATGTAAATATGAATAGTCTTTAGAGGATGAGTTAGGCAAAATAAGGCAAATTTTTTAACAAACAACACTGGCAGCCTCTGTACTGTGAGCTCTTAGGATTTACAACATATCTTATTTTCTTTAAATCTCACTTTCTAGGACGCTTTCTAGCCCTACAAGACAAGGCTACTTTATTTCTTAAAAGTAAACTTCTACTTTCCTTAAATTTGTGAAGAAAATCTTACATGGAAAATGTTAAGGCTCAAAATAGGAGAAAAACTATCTCAGTACCCAGAAATGTTAGCATATACATCAAACCATACATACTAAAACCCCATTTATGAAGCACTATCTCCATTAAACCTGCATTAAAAATCTGATGAGGCTTTTTTCCAAAAGTACAGCTAATGTATCTATTGCAGCAGGATGTAATTACAGACCTGTACAATTCAGAAGCAAATGGGTTAATGTAACACAAAGGTATCAACTATACTGAGAAAGTGTAGTAAGCAATATAGGCAGTTATCTTTTCACATAAGCTTTGCAATTTTACTACAAATTAATAAATAAAATAATTAAATAAATAACAAAATAAATTTAAAACAGAAATCCTGGTTACTGGAAGATCCCAGCACCAAATTCCATAGAATTATAGCAGTTCTACAATAGCAAGAATCATAGTTCCTAAAGCAATATATCCTACATTTACTCTGGTATACAATGTAATTATGCAGCAATCTGAATTTAATAATACATTCAAATACATTCAGAAAGCTTGACGCATAATTCAATGTACTTTCCAAAAACCAGTAAAAACATGTGCCTCAAAAGACACATCAGCAAAATTGTAAATGGGAAATTAATTTAAAAAATAAAAGTTATGAGTCTATTGTATATAACAAAATTTTAAAACCAGCTGAATTCCAAACGGCAGAAGACCCACCAACCTTGGGTGACACAAGGAAAACCTGATGAGCACAATGTGAAAATGGCAGTCAAGAAATACAGGAAGATAAATCATCTGCCTAGCACAGGCTTGGAGTTGGAACACACACTGAGAGGAGCTCCTGTACACAGACTAGTCCATGTGAGCTGAAGGTTTTAAATGTCAGTAATAAACCTTAGAAATAAATCTGCAGTTAAAGGGAAAACCAATGTCAAGCATAAAGGGGTAACATGTAAGTAAGAGCAGTGAATATGCCTTGTGGCAGGATGTGAAGGAAACTAGTAAAAGGAAGCAGAAGGTAACAGAGGATTGATAAAATACATGCTACGATCATTGTCTTTTATAAGATACTTATACATCAAAGTAAAAGAATCCTGCATCTTTAAGAGACGCTGCCTGTTGTCAGCAATACTTAATGGAAGGTTTAATATATATGTGATAGGAAAAGTGGGAGACAGACCTCCCAATGAGTGCGGCACAAAGGCAACCTACAGGCAAAGTCAACAGAAAATCCCACATTTCTAGCAGACTCCTGAAAAGAAAAAATACGGTGTTACTGTAGTACATCATTCTAATAACATAATTTCTTGATTACTGAAAACAAATAGCTACAACTAAGTTCATTACAGTTAAATCAAGCTTTGAATTGAAACTCTCCCTTCAATTAAGTCAACACTAGCACAATCCCATGAAATTCTACAGGAAGGCAGAACAAATAGCAAACATTTTTCCAGTTGTCTTTTGATAGCTTGTGCCTGGGATATAAAAAAAATAAAACAAAACAAGCAAACGAAACCCGGCAGAAATACTCAGATAAGCAATTACACTATTTGCCTTTCAGTTTGACTGTCAGGTAACTTCAGTTTCCTACTAAGCCACTTCTGTCACACTAAATTACTGAAATTTACTGCTGTGTTTGCTACTCAGCCACTACATTTAAGGGCAGTTTAATCACCTATCTAAAGTTGTTTTCTGTGTAACAGCTTTCTTCCAAATCAATACCTAGTAAAAAAAGTTTCTCAGATTTGCCTCCTGTTTTCATGCCAAGAAGTAAGAATCCTCCCCAGTTTTTAAGGAAGCTCTCACTGATGTGAGGATCAAGCTTGAAGCTGGCAGCAGACTCCCCACACGCCTAAAAAAAAAAATTAATTGCTATTCTGTCTCTGTCAAAATGCAATGCTCGAGTTTCCTGGATTTCATTAAGATTGTGGAGAACTTTCTTTTCTTCCCCTCCCCTTTTCTCCTTTTAATTAAATTTACATTTCAGAAAAAAACAGACCTTAGTCCCATAGCATACTAGGGTTTCCTTTCCAGATCTCAGTTCTGGCCAGAGTTATCTATTACATCTATCTAGTAACAGATTTGAAAAATAAGTATAGGACCCAACACCGTGCAATCTTTAATGTTTGAGAATTTCCTGAGTCATGCTGTCATTTGCCAGGCTCAGCTTGGGCAAAACATTTCCTTCCTTCACAAATTCCCACTCTCTGCTGAAGGAACAGAAGACGGGGAGGCTGCAGGTGGGCAGAGGAGGACGACGAAGGGAAGGCAGCAGAGCACAGCGATGCTTGGCACTCTCAGCCTGTGGATGAGCTTTCTGACAGGTCTCCTTGGATGATGACAGCTGCAACAACAGCACTTTTCTTCCCGAGGGATGGGAGCCTGCAGAAGATAACTGGGGCCTCCTGCTTGCTTGGCCCTGCTGCCACCTCCTCCCACTTGGAGTGCTGAGCACAGGCTGCTGGAGAAGCAGGGAGGAGAGGGGTCACTAGCCTGGGGCTCACTCCGTACAAACTCGGGGGAAAAAAACAAGTGGGGAAAAAAGGGCATGTGGTACACTTCTGGTGAGGTGGAAGAGGACACCCACCCTGGGGACACAGCTGCAAAGAACAGAAGCCAGAGGGAAAGGCAGGATAGATGAAATAAGGCAGAGTCCAGCAGCAGAGCTGTGGAACTGAGGAATGTTCGGTCATCACAAAAGAACAGGAAAGGGCCCCAAATACCAAAGAGACACAAGAAAAGGATGAAGGTAGCAGTGAAAGAGGAATGTGGAAGTGAATGAGCAATTTGGGAAGGAGAAGGAGATGGCAACCCTCATCAAAAAACACTTTCTGGAGATGCACAAACTTTATGAATGAATAAACGGCATTACTGAGTCACTCCCAACAATCTGGAGAAAAAAAAATTACAAGGAAGAACAGACAGTAAATTATCTTGTGATTTATGCACCTGAAAATGAATGTTTGCAACAATAAAGGACCATCCTAGCAGAATTTTTTCCAAATTTTCTTCTGTGTGTATACAGTATCCAAATACACCATAATGTTATTTCCAGTAAAAACTTTCAGTAACACATTTCAGAAATGCCCCTATAAAATGAACTGAAAAACCTCTACAGGAAACTGGTTTCAGTTGAAGTATAATTTCTATAAGGGAGGGATCACAAATATGAACAAATGGAATGACCGACAATAAAACCTAATTCTGACAAGCTTTGTGTATTTTTAGTAACTAACTTAAGAATATCACACCATCTTGCTATATAAACTGCACCATAAATTATTTTAGCATTGAACACTCATGACTTTTAAATTTCTCAGGACACATGAATGATACATAGATGCTAACAGGTTGAGTTAATATCATTAATTTAGTATCCAATTATTTTAAATGATACCTGAGAGAATAAATATTTTTTTATTTTCTTTTTCTTACTGTTTTGAAGGACATTTTCACTAAGCTATACTATAGAAGTGCAGATCTGCATATTACACCCAAGTGAAGAGTTCTAGTTTATAAAAGTATATAGGTAACTAACTCATTCTGCTAGCTGACTCAAAGCAGATGCATTGTAAATCCCTAAGTGTGGAAATACTTAAGTCTGTTTAATTTTAGCCTGGGAGTCAACTAAGGGAAAAAGACTCCTCTTTACTACTCTGCTTACTGCCAGAATGGCTCGATTAACCACATTCCAAACAGGCTTTACCAATTAGTTATCCTGTGGCATCACAGCCATTTTCAGTAACATCCCAAAATGAAGAATGAGAGCTGAAGAGTTAGAAATTGCAGTTACACAGCATAGAAGTTAACATATCACTTTGGTCTACTTTGGAATATCAGCGACAAAGCCAACACAATTGTCTTGCAAAATAACCAGCTTATCTAAGAGACACTGTCCTGCATTTCATCCTGAATTGCTGAGTCAGACAAGGGAAACAGATACTTCTAGCCACATCAAAGTTTACGTGACCGTGAAAATTATTTTTACATGATAGCTGCTACAGTTAAGCTAATAAATTTTGTCTAACTACTGAAGTATATGTCTGCATGTCTCTCTATTCAAGATTGACTTGAATGCCCATGGATGTAAACATCCCAATTTTATCACAGAAAAAATCTCCAAGTCTACTGTACTTGCATAGAGTTCTACATTCACGAAGTGTATAAAATAACTCTGAGATCAATTAGTTTAGTTGCTTAGACCAGTATAAAAATATTTCACTGAAGTGCAAGTAGTCAGGTAACACTTTCCATTAACTAAGGCACATTGGTCTGTAACATCACAGTTCCTTCATACAAGTTATTCTTTGCCCAAGAATACACATCCCACAAGATTTTAACACCATTCTTTTTTTTTTTCTAATTTAAAAACCTTTTGATATTCAGAAACATTCACTAAGAACATACTTCTACTGCTATCATGAACTTCTAAATTCTATTGAGGTTTATAGCAGAAAACTATTAAAAAAAAGGGCGGGGGGGTCAATATCATTAATTTTATTTGAGAAATAGAGAAAGTGAGGCAGAGAACTGCAGTTATTAAATCAGACAGCAGGACCCATGGACAGACTTCAGATGTTAAAGTTAGGCACAGCTAAGTGCCTTCTGTAGCTAATAGAAAAATATTAATGTACAAGTCCATCTTGTGTTAATCATAACTAAATCAGACAGGCCTAATTTATTTCGAATGTTCTGATAAGCCATTATCATCTTTTTAAAGAAAAAAAAAATCCTGTCTTTATCAATATACATACCCAAATGTTCACAAATGCTGAATTATAGAATTATGACACATAAGTATACTCAAAGATGTAACATAATGAGGCAAAACAAAACTGCTAGATACACTGGTTAACACAAAGTGCTGTATGTAAGGCATCGTTTTTCAATGTACAAGAAGCCATATTTCTGCAAATCAATCTGAGGCAAGCCATATCAAATCAAGGCATGGACAACAACCTTCAGTTATTTCACATCATCTCTGATGTTAAGAATGGAACTAAGTCTATTTAGCATTTTGTCTTTCTTACTGAGGAAAAACTTTGTGATATGCTGTTGGAAGTCTTCACAAACATGCTAGAATATTCATATTTAACTTGTGTGCTGCATATTGTTGAAACAACAAATAAGTTATGTTGAAAGGCTGCTTTGTTTTCCAAAATCATTTGAACAAAACTTTAATTTCCTTTAGAGAATATGGTGATGTGAGTTCAGGGAAACAGTTTAATAGGTAGTAAAGACCAAGAAAAAAGAAAATGTGTAGGCATCTGCAGTATACAGAAATGTCAGCTTTATTTAAATGATTACTGAATCATCTCTATTAAGAGGTAATGGCAATATTCCTATGCAGAGCTGCATAACACCTCTTCCTTAATTCTGTTTTTTTTATTGCAAGAATGTCTCACTCAAGTATCATTTCCTCCTGTTCACTCTCAGGTCATTTATATATTTAATAATCATACTTATTATTCTGTAAATAAAAGGAAAATGAGGAACTCTAAACTCAACTGACGGAAAGGACTAAACAGACAGAGCAGAAGGATATACCATAAGGACTTCAAAATCATATTATCAGTGAGTAAAGAAAATTCAAATACTTTCGAAAACATGAAGTGTTTAGAAAACTTTATTTTATTCATAAAAGAATATGGAGAAATACATAGTTTGAGCTGCCCAGAGTGCTGTGTTTCCAGTCAGACACTGCAGGGTGGCCCAAACTGACTCAAAGCAGAGGCTGTTAATGCACACAGTGCTATGAAAGCAGGTATTCAGAAACTCAGCAACACAAACTAGCAGTTTACAAAGGTTTCTACCAAAATCTGGTCCCTTTGTCTTTTCCTCCTGAAGTTCCACTAGAAAACTATCCAACAGTCACTGTTATAAATCTGATCATCAGTCTGACTCTCAGACTTGATCATTCATTGACCAGGTTTTCAAAATGCTAACGAAGGCTTGAGAATTTTAGCTTGTTTAGCTCTCTGACAAATAAATTCAGATACATGTTGCAATGTCAAAGCTGTTTCTTTCCATTTTCTGTATGGCACCAGTACCACTTACTGTTACTCTTATGGATCAAGAGGACACTATATTCCATTAAAGTAAGAAGTTGTTTGGAGCGCTGAAGAAACTATGAGGCAATTTTCCTAATTTTTTGTTTGCTCTACCTGTCTGAGACCTCCTCAGTCCCATTTTAAAAGCTGTTGTAGCTATTTTTTCATGTTACAAAGATTTTTAGTTTCACTTGTAAAACAGTAATTCCAAGGACTGGATGAAGTACTGAAAACAGACATTCTCAAGAAGATTAGAAACAAAATCTTCATATGGATGTTTTTTATTTATCAAGAATTTTGCTAATTCCTTCATTTAATGAACTGAAACTGGAAATCAGAGGAGTCGGGCAACAAATCCTTTCTTCCATTTGATCTGAGGAGTCCAGTATTACTTTTGGATGATATTCTACTCAGCAAAAAAATGGTGAAAAATTTAGTGATAAAATAAGAAATACTATGGCTCAAACCTGGTGTTCTCCTGGAGAATCAACAAGTACAAAGTAGATTTAATTATACAGTCTACTGGAATTCCCTACACAAATTCCACAAGTTGTTTAATCACAGGTATTTAAAGAAACTAGGCTATTTAGAAGGGATAAGAGAGAAAATTAAATAGATAAATCACAGAATATGCTGAGCTGGAAGGGACCTACAAGGATCATCAAATCCAACTCCTGACCTGGCACAGAGTCACATCATGTGCATGAGAATGTTGTCCAGACACTTCTTGAGCTCTATCAGGCTCTTGCTGTGACTATTTCCCTGGGGAGTTGTTCCAGCACCCAACCACCCTCTGGGTGAAGAATCTTCTCTGATATGCAACCTAAACCTCCCCTGCGTCAGCTTTATGCCATTTCCTCAAGTCCTGTCACTGGTCTGAGACAGGGTAAATTATTTAGGAGAAAAGAAACAGTTATAGGCAAACATGGTAATTTTCACTCTGGAAGATGGCAGAGCCCTGCAGGGACCTGAGCTGCCCAAGCCATTCCAGGACATCAGCAGACCAACCTTCCAGACCAACTCTGCTGAGTTATCCAGAGTAATCACAAACAGTGCTGACCCAGGAATTCTCAAATATCCCACCTGATTCAATACAGATAAACACACTTCTCCTACTGGTATTGTTGCCTTATATCTTAACTTCACATGTAAATGATAACTGAGCTGACTACTTTGCCTAAAAAAACAACATTTCTGTTTATTCTAGAAAAGCATTAGATCAATGTTCAGTAGGAAGGAAGGAACATGCAATAAAACAGAAAATATCACCTATGCCACTGCATAAATACATATTATGTACATTGTGTACATAGATACTGAGAACACTGCATCCAGCTCCCGTCAGCCAAAAGGGTCAGTTTTAAGCATTCAAACCTGAAAACTTCTGCTTCACAATACCATTTATTCAGTATTTATACTCCCTGATTCACTCTATGCTCCATGCCAAATGCATTATACATTCTCCAAATCCCAGAGCAGAAAGCACAGAAATAAAAATATACACATGCACTGGTTAAACAATTTTCTTTTCATCATTTTTAAATGATTGCCCATTTACTACAGTCAACTCCAAAGCAAATGGGTTTTGAAAATCTCCAGGTCCAAACCACCTGCATGTGGACCTCAGAGACAAACTGCAATGTGAGAACCTCTTCTAAAGGCAATGTTATTTGTAGGTTTTTATCATTGTATTATTCTAGGTAAGTGTGAATACAATTCTGTAAGCACCACCAGAAGCTGCACTTTACAGGCTGTTTACAAAGACATTACTGATGAAGATACCAGAGTCTCTACATACGCAACAAACAAGTTCTAATCACTGTAGACAATTCTGCAGAACAGTTGATTAAAAAACCCTCCAAAGTCCACACAAACTTCTGCACAGAGAGCTTCAGTAGAAGGCCAAAAGGCCATGGAGAGGCAAGCCACTGAGAAAACACGTCAGTGGGAAAAGACCTCTTGCAACTCAGTGAAGAGAATATTTTGACAGAGCAAAAGTCGCAAAGCAATCTTAAATAGGCTGGGTTTAAAAAAAGAACCATTCTATATATAGAGTATATATCTATATCAGATATAATAGACAGAAAATAGCTGAGGTCTGCTCCAAGGCTCTGAAATCATGGGAAGTAGATATTTGCTGAAATACTTGATATAACCCATGAGCCAGCAGGGAAGAGAGGACCACATACCATCACCTCTATTAATGCAGAGAAAAATATCAGTCATGATCCACATGTATTACTCTTAACTAAGCTGTGAGAATGCCTAATAATCTCTCAAGTGTTCTACTACGAAAAATAGCAGAGCGAAGCTTTACTAAATTTACAAATTATGATTTCTATGACCTTTAGGCAGTTAAGTGTGCACCACAATGTATGTTACCACACTGGTAATGGAACTGCATCCTGCCCTCTCTCTGTGACTGGATCGGTAGAGTGCTACCACACCTTTTCTTCAATTGTGACACAACATTTTAAGAGGATTGGAAACTAATGATCTACTTAAAATGGGTAATGCCTCAATATATCTCCTAAGTGATTTTCAATAGAACATTCAGTTATATATTTTTAAAATACGGATTTTAAACTGAAACCAACAAATTCTCTCAAAACTGCCAAGTAGTTTCTTAATACAGTTCAGATTCTGCATTTATAAACACCTCACTATCATCTACCAAAACTGTATTTTGTAATTTCTTACTGGAGTATGCTTCTGGGAATTGCAACAGGATTCTTTCCCTGTGGCAACAGGGCACCAAGGGAGCTATTTTCATTCCTTCTATAGCAGTTGAACATTTGTAATGTTGTGACTATGGATACCAACTGGTCTTGCACTTAAGTAATAAAACTGAAATCTTTTCAGCGGTAGATGCCTCATGTGCCTCCTTTTAGAAGTAATTTGAATAATATACAGCTGTGGTTTCTGTTTCCTTTTTTCTTAAACACTATAGCTTCTCAGAGGCAACAGAAAACACATACATGATTTCACAGCTTCTGAGGTGCTCAAAAAACCATTGCACCCACAGGCTGAGGAAAACGAAAGTAATTTAGAAAGGCAAGAAAGATTTACAGTAGAAATTCCACATAAGGTTATGCTTTTCTGTAGCAGTAATGTAAGGAAAAACAAAAAACTATATGTATCTTCTAAATAGGAAGTCCTAATTAATTAATGTATTCCTTTCTATAGCTTAACACTTCATACTCTATACCAGTGATTCAAGGCTGAACTAAATAGCATATAAATGCCAAACAATGAGCCTGAATAAAAATAGCCACAGTGTGTTACACTGCTGAAGTCATGACACTACAAGGTAGGTAAAGTTACACAGGCAGTTCAGCCATTAACTTTTTTTTTCCATTTGTTTTTTTAATATGTGCACTTCAACAGTGATACACAGGGCTCAAGTTGAAAGCAAATGTTTTCTTTAAAACAAACAACTTTGAAAAATATGAAATTTGTAGTGTTTGGTTACTTGGTGGGAAAGATATACAAGTCTTAGGTACTATGAACACAAAATGGGCAAATTTTCTCAAGGACAGCCAATCCTGGTCCTTCTTGCAGTTGCTATCTGTGTAGACAATGCTTTCCAAAGTATTTGTGAATTACAGTAGGCACACATCAAGAAGATATTTCATCAAATATGTACTCAGTTTACATAAATAAGGCCATTTACATTTTAGAGGTACACTTATTAATACCATATTAACTTAATTCCAAATTTGAATGAAATGCCACAAGTCCATTACATAAAATTTAAGATTTACAGTACCACTTTGACAGACCTACACCTGTCATGTAAAACCAAAAAGCCTTCATTAACTTATGAAACCTACACGTAAGAAGGGAGAGGGGACAGACGAGCACCTCCACATACACTGAAATGGTTGTATCAAGACACAAACAGGCAAGGCCTAACATCTCAAATGTGCAAATAATGCTATTCATAACTACAATAGGGGAGCCAGTTTCAGAAAGCCTTGGGAATGTGTTGTAGTTTCAAGAGATTTCAGAAAGAAGATTTCAAGTTAATTACATGACATATTGGAGATTCTTTTCAAGATATACAGGGTACTATCAACTGAAAAATGCCCGCACAAATTAAATACCAAGAAAAAAATGCCCTGTTGCTGTATATTGTGAAATTCTCTAAAATTCTAATTGAATTTACCTACGAGTATATTCAATGCACAGAGCACAATCTAAATTCCTCACTTGCAGTTTTGAAGTCTGTTATTTCTCTAAGGTTCATGTGGGATACTAGTAAACTCATCAGAATAAACAGCTTTCCTTTGTATAATCTTCTTGTAAATAAAAAAAAAAATCTAAAAATAGACAAATATTTATTAATCCCAGATTCAGTCATGTCTACATAAATACAAAATCGTGCCTTTACTGGTATCGATTTTATCCCCTTCTAGAATACCATCACATTTACTGACTTTAATGAAGAATTTGCATCAGATTTTCTCTAATTACTTGGTAATTTCCTCAACTAGTATTTATGTTACTAGGAATGTACAGTAATTCAGACTATATAGACAATGATGATGGTCACTATGAATGCTGCAGATACAGATTAAAGAAGAACCTTAGTTGGGCAGAGGAAAGCTCACCAGTTACACAGATTAAGCAATTAATGTTAAAGATGCAAAAAAGCAAGGAACCAACACAAAGCACCAACATGAGTAATACTGGAGGAGGCTGTTGATCATCCTGCCTTTATGACTGAGAGCTTTTTGGAGTACTTTAAAAGTATTTTTGTAAGTTGAAATTATCTTTCAATTCATGAAGGTTTCCAGGTAAATGTAATTAAAATTCTGAATTATTGAAGTAATTTTCTCAATAATATAATGAATGTCACCATGACCACCAACAGAAAAATAATAAACATGTCTTTACAGTCCATATAAAGGGCAGAAAAAATCAAAGGATTAAGTTAAAGTGATGTTTAAATCTTCACAGCACAGTACAGTATAAATTTCATCAAGTTTTATTTTAAAAAAAAAAAATCAATGAAAGATAACATTCAGAATATCCTAAAAGATATCCAGATTGCCAAACTAGTTTATTATAAAAATTGCTTTTTTGTTTTCCTGAAACAATGCTGTGAACCTCCAATACAGCCATCAGAAAAAGTTGGTTTTTACCACATCAGAAATTAATGCACAAAACTGCAAAAAAAGCCAAAGTTTGTGCAGTTCATTTCTACTAGCAGTGAACAGGGAGGTGGCTATTTAACCTTTACTATTATTATAAAATCATCATTCAGTTGACGTAGAAGGTATTCTTCTCAGTACCATTGTGTTTGTGAATTTGGAACATACAATTAAGGTCAGCTGTTAAGATAAATGTTTATAAAGATTCAGAAGTGCTAAACATGATGCATCCAAAAAACTGCAATGCCTGGTATAATAAACTCATTTTCTTTTAAGCTGAAATACACATTCTTACATGTTGTTAAGACTTATGAATGGTATCTTCCCACTCACGTGGATCTAAAACAGCCTAACCAATATTTCTGAATTATAGAAAATCTGCATGACATTAACTACACTTAATATATATTAAAGCATTCACTGTATTATGTAAACACACCTATTTTCAAATTCATTTTTAAGCTCTTCCACCACTGCTAAGCTTCTTAAACAAAACTGAAACAAGGTAAATTTTAATTGATTACATATATTTTGATTAATAAATCCAAAATTTTGTTTAATTAGGTCAGTGTTTTAAATCCATGCTTAGCTAGATGGAGAACAGGAATCTTACTTTCACTTTGGGGCTTGTGTGAATAGTTCTCTTCACTCAAAATATCAACAACACTGTCTAGTTTGCTATTATTTAAAAAAAGTTATTGTGTTTAAAAAGTACATAAACTTCTCCAATACGGGCACTGGAAAATCACAGGTAAGGAAAATTACAAAACTGTATTTCTTAACTAGTATAAGTGAAGAAAGCTGCTGTCATACATTTAGGTCACAGTGGGAGTTTTTAAATATGTTGTCCTAAAAACTGATTTTTAAGTGAAACCAGCTTTCAAATTTTTACAGTGTCTTCTGCAAGAGATGTTACAAATAAACAGAAACATGTAACCTTTCGTATTATTTTGGCAGTAAGCTGAACACTGCAGCTTTATGATTTTGCAAACCTCATTTAAGATTTTTACCTAAAAAAGTGTTAAGTGAACTGTATAAAACATCTGCACAGGCATTATAAGAACACTGAGTTTATTTACAAAGCAAATATTACTGCAGATGGTTAACAATGTATCATGTTGTCTTCAGAATACTAATTTTCTCAGCAGATCTTTTAGGGGTGTGCTCCAAAAGAGTGATATGTGCTCTTGTGTCATATTTTACAGAGCAGCAAAAAACATACCTGCAAAAACTATTTAGATCAAGTTTTCCTGCATTTTTTAGTGCACAAATCAGACTATTAAAACTAATAAAAAAGAAATTAAATCAGGTAAAAACACAAGGAAAATAAGTGAAGAGAGTTCTAAGTCATGAAACATTAAAAGGAACACTTACTTATAGCCATGCTTTAGATATGCCCTGCAATTTTAAATTTTCTGCCTGACACCACATGTTGGGGCCCTATGGGGTCCCTACCATGTAACCATAGCACTATCTAAACAAATCATTTGCTAATCCAGATATGTCAGAGCTGTATCTCTACGCTAGGCCTGGAGAGATGCCAGTTCTAAAACCAAGAGGTGAACATAACAGCGAGCATACTATGGTGTTTCCGTACCTGGAAGAGAAAAGAAAGCTAGAAGATTTTACCTCATCTTTTCTAGTTATTAAGGGAAATAATTCTGACCAGTTGCTTCTTCCACAGCTCATTAACCTCATAGTCCTTTATTATGATTGTAACGCTGCATGTAAAAACGAGAATTCTGGAATAAAATGCAGATGTTTGTAAAGTCCTGTGCCTGTTTACAGCTTTATATTTTGTGATAGCAAGTGGATACTTGGCATTCAGATTGGGATTTTGAGTGGGGGAGAATTGTGAGAACATTCAAAGGCTGTTTAAAAAGCGACTGAAGTATATGCATTTCAAGTATGCAGCTGTCATTCAAACAAAACTCTTATTTCATGCACTAAGTAATTTTAAAGTTTCATGAAGTCACGGGTTTAAGAGAAGCCCAGTCGATAAACACTGCTAACAGAACAGCAGTACCATACCTGCTGTGTTTCAGTTGTTTCTTCCTCCTGCCTCCTTACCACATCGTGAATTTCATGTGAAATAAACTTTATCTGCTTTGATACTGTTGCTGCGTAGCTGCTTTCTCCTT
>WEKY01031623.1:3320-26245 GCA_013390045.1 Picathartes gymnocephalus | reverse complement strand
ATATTATGATCCGCTATCTCTGGAATGACAAGCTACATGCTAAACAGTGTCCAACTGAAGAACATGACAAGATAGCTCAGAATAACTCTGTTTACTTAGCTCTTTCCAGTCCAAGAGAAAAGCAGATGAATAGTGATTATGACAACCTTGGAAGTATTTTATTTCATGTTCTTATTTCACAGATATATGTAAAGAAAAGAATTTTCATCTTTTTTTACGATCCAGAGAATTTGTCGGGAAATAACTTCATGCCCCTGATAGCTAGGAATATCCAAGTTGTTTTTACACACTAACTTGAGTACCTCCTTAATTCCTGCAAAATAACTTCTCTTCATATCAATCCAGTTGTGTTTGCAGTATGCCTTTAGGGGGACTCCCAACAGCAGTCTGCTACAGTTCGGGACATATTGGAAGCACATTATTAAACAGAATTTGCTCTAAATTCTCATACCATCAGCTGGAATGCTGCTGTCTGGATTGCCACGGAATTAGCAAAGTACACTGAGTAAGCAAGCATCTTATCGTGCTGCCTGGGCTGCTTGGTGGTCAGGAGAGCGTATTTATGTTAGTGTCTGCATCTGCCAAACCTCAGAAGACCTGACAGCGTCCTCAGTTACTTCATTAAAAGCACCTGTTCCTAACACCTTTACATATTCTAACACAGATGATTTTATGCCAAATTCTACATTAATCCTTTTCACACAACCACACAATTCAGAACACCTTTCTGCACAGCACCAAATCTTTATCACAAGTTGAATTATGATTTTCTGTTTTAACAATTTGCAGCATGTTTACAAACTCACAAGGAAGATTATTTAACAGTCTAAAGGATTTGTATTTTTGAATAGTCTAGCTCTTCTCGTTTGTCAGTATATTCAGCTATAGAAGAGCAGGATAACAGATTTCAGTGGATGCTTATGATTAAAACAGGCTAAACCTGAATTTTATTAAAACTCCCAGACACTAAAAAAAAGTTGTTCCATATTTGAAATAATTCTAATAATTATAAAAAATACTATGATAGTTGTAATTCAATCACAGAAGCATGAAAAGACTGAAAGAAAACAAAAAAGCAGTACTTAAATGTCAATGAAACTGAGTTGTGAGAATGCAAATGTATCCAATTTCAAAAGATAAGGTAAACGTGTATGGCAAGATTAACCTCACTTAAACTGTGACTTTTCTGTATCTGTCCTAGGTTTGTATTCATAAGCTACAATCAAGTCAAATATTTTTAAACATAGAACAGATAGGCTAAGTCTCCTGCCTCAGAAGTATGGTAGAAAGGTTATACACCACTTAAAAACAATCTATTTTAAACACTTACTTTTTGTCAGATGACAATGTAATGAATACTAATTTTGCTTAAAAATCAAGGTAAAAAAAAGTTCTCAAACATGCAAGATGAGCATTTTTAACATCAAAGAACCTACTGTGCACTTCTTTATTAGATATGACTTTTTCACTTAAGCAGAATAAAGCAAATTAATGAATAGATCATCTGTGGATCTAATCTGACTTTTTGTAGTTGTACCCATATCTCACACTCTCCAGCTGTAGTGGCTAGTGAAGTGGTTACAGGCAGTGAAAAAAAGACAGTATTTTAAAGCTGATGTTTTGAACAACAGGTATTTGATATGCAGCACATTTTAGACAATGAAACACTGTGATTATTATAACACTATGGGAATAATCCATACCCTATTTACAAATAAATAACAATTTACTAATAAAAATTCACAGATTAATTCACTCTTGTATTATCCTATAGAAGAACAATAGTTTCTTCCCAATATCACAAAACCACTTAGCATTAACTCCTCTAATATATTCCACAGGCAGGTTTTTAATGTAAGAGATACCAGCATTGCTGTAATATCTAGAAATGTTTAGATATAGACTTCTTTTTGATTTTTTCTTTGTTTTTTATAACTGAAGAGATGACTCTACTTAAAACTCTCCTCCAAAATTACATATATATCCCCATTCTCACAGGATTTATGAAGAGCCTTAGCAAAGACTCTTGTTACAAGAGATCATCACATTCAGAAAAGGGATGAGAATCCCCCATGGATGCCACTTGAAGAACTAATACACACAGCTCCCAGCACCTCTCAGAAGAACTAGCCCATCCTCCCAGAGTGGTTTGGCTATGCCCTCAACTCCCAAGCCGTCAGCTCCATCAGGGAATGCGGGCTGGCACAGACTAATTGTGCAGGATTTTTCCCTCTTGAGTACCAGCAGCCATCTCGTGCTGACGCACACGTAACTGATACAGCACCTGCAAAGTGCCTATGGCAGATTACCCCAAACCAGCCCTACCTCCAGACAGCTGTTTGAATGGAAGAAACTTCATGGTACTAAAGCTTCAGTATAGCAGAGTCAAATAATAAAGTTCAAATGTAATGTACATCAGTATTACATCAAAGTTTACCTTCCTGTCACTACTGCCACATTCAGAAGCAGCCTACAGTCTTCAAAGTATTATCCATTACTGCAAAATGTTGGTAAATGTTCTCTGAGCGGGAGTCTCCAACAGATGGCATTTTTTGAAGAACTTTTCCCTCATTATTCTGTCATTACAAAGTGAGCATTTAGTGTGAGGTGATAAATTAGATTTTAAATACTGAGAGAAGGCATAGTCTCCCTTCACAAATATATTATTATTTTTTTACAGATATCCGGTTTTCATATTGTTCAATGGAAGCATCGAGTTGACACACGGAAGTCCATGATTACTGATTACCAGCATACTGTGGATACTAAATGACAGCCCATGAATTATACCTTAGGTGCCTGAAGAAGGAATGCATGAGACACAGTAAAATAGAAGGGAGAGGAGGAAGAAACAAACTCACATCAAAACTCAGTAGATGCATCTTCTATCATTTTCTTTCCAGGATTTTTTATTGGGCCAAGAAGGAAAAAAGATAATATCAGAGAAGAGGCTATGAAAAAATATAGCTTCCTCTATAATCATCAACTCTCCCAGGCATAGATGGACACTATGGGCCCCTAAAGAGACCCAGCAGTGCCCTCTGGTGATTCAGGTCAAATTTAGCGGTGTTACGTGGGCAGAAAAATGGACCCTATGGTGCCCTACTGAAGCTCCAGATAAAGGAGGAGGACTCTGTCACCTCTACTGGAGAATTACAAAGGAACACATTCAATCTGCATATATTTGTACTGTGCTGCAAAATTTCTGCTACAACATTTACTTTGTTGGAGTGAATAAAAATTTTATCTGCATTTGGGGACAAAAAGCACCAATACACATCGTGTCTTGTTGCAAGTTGTCAGTCCTTTGGTGACACTAAAGCAGACAGTGGTAAATACAGTAGTTTTAGAGGATGAGACAACAGAAGAGGCATGAGTTTTCTTGCTGGCTTGGGGGCCTTTTTTTTTTCTTTTAAAATTATGTAAGAGATTCCTCACAAGAACATGGCAGGTTCCCAAAAGAATATGGTAGAGTAATATGACTGAAAGGAACTAAATGGAGCGGCCTGGCACTATCTTTTGGTCCTTTGATAAGTTTGGGAGAATCAAGGGAAAATGATAGCATGGGAAACTCAGGCAACATTGCTGGTCTTAGCGGAAATCAAGTATTCAAAATCCACCCAAAATATTTAACTGCATGGCAACATCTACAGGTTGGATTCCTCAAATCAAAGCTTAAAAATATGTTCTTAAGCCATATCTAATTTACGTTCTTTATATACTGATATAATCACTTGTGTTTCATATTTTTTTAACTCTAACCAAAGTTACTCTGAGTTTTAATGTTCCTTCCATCCATTCTGTTATCTAATAGCTTCCTTCCATCTGTGTCATGTTCTTTTGCAAGTCCATATTATTCCAACACACCAAATATCTTTATTCTCATCGGCATCTTTTTTTTTTATTCAAGTACAGCCAGCCCTTCAAGAATATGTAATATTTTCACTTTGGACCCATCAACATACCCCATACTCTTACAGACATGTTGTCCTTTCGGTTTTGTTTCTGGACTATGCTGAGTTTTCTGAACCTGTAATACAATTTATGTTTTGAAGGTACCATTTACTTTTACAGTGTGACAAATACTTTAGAGTAATCTGATTTGTAACTCAATTTTAGTAACTGAATTTTTATGGCAATCATGAAATCTAGGTCTCATATAGTAAATAACTATCATCAATAAAGTTCCTATTAGATCAGCATTATTTCTACTTCAAATTTATATAAAAATTATCAATAAAGCAGATTTCATGTCTTGCATACTTTTTAATGCTGTATGCCAAATGTGAAAATAGCCTTTCAAATGCATTCTTCAGTTGAACAGATTTAACTAAAACATAAATGAAAAGAAATTCAGAAACAGCAATGGGAAAGTGAACAAAACTTCAAGACAGTACTTTGTTGTTTTGGTTTTTGGTTTTGGTGGGGTTTTTTTTTTTTTTTTCAATAAATGTTAAGGTAATAGAACAAGAATCTTCTACATATTTTGTATTCTCATTTCAGAAATTTGCTGGAATGGTGTTGCAGAACAATCAGTTAACTCAGACCATGTGGATCCTGCTTTTTCCCTTAAGGAAAATAAGGCACAAGACAAGGAGTGTGTCACTCAGCTCCACTTCAACAGCTGTTCTTCCACTCCATTCTATGTCAGCTAATTTTTCTCTGTAGTCATTTTACTACTATCTTATGTGCAATTGACTTTTACATCTGCCCTAAAATGGCACAGAAGAGCAGCAGATGCATTACCACTGAGCATGACTTTAATTCTTATCTGACTGCAAAGCGGGGTCAGAAGTAAACATTCTTTTAACCTAACTTCTTTCCTAAAATACTATCACTCCTGCTAAACCATATTATATCCTAATTATCAATAGGTTATTAGGGCATGAATGATATGTTGCTGAGCTTCTGTTTCATTTCCCATAGCTTAAAATGTTTCCATTCTTCTTCTGTTCCTGACAGTGAGCAGCAGCGTACGCTGTCACGCACACGGCTTGCTCATCTTTGTGCTGCTTTGCAGCACTGCCTGTTTGAAAGGCAAATTGCTAAACACTACAACTGAACAAACACTTCTATTGCTAACACATAATCAGGCAGAGTTTGCTATTCTTACAATAAGGGGACAGTTTAATTCCCTTTTTGATTTGGTCCTTTATGTTATTCTGGGTTAGTTTAATTCCAATATTGCAAATGAAAGCCTCATTCTTAAGACAGATATGAAAAATTAACGAGTTAGTGAAACAATAATTCATTACTACTTACAAAGGTCTACTGTAGATTTAAAAGTATGTAAATGCCTATATATCCCCCACTCCTTCTCCTACAGACAATGAACAAACACTATCCAAAATAAATTCACACTTCAGAGGCAAGATCATGTTTTTTCGTTCGAAGAATGAGTTTTATCAAATTACACACACACAGCTGAAGAGAATGAAAGATTTCCTTATGTCAAATGGGGGAAGATAAAGTTGTATGCGGCAAAAATTGTTGTTTGGTACCATTTTAATAGTCTCAAAATGCAGAAGATATTAGAAAACATTTTTTTCATCAAAATAAAAGAAATCAAAACACTACTGACTATATTTTAAAAATTACAAAGAGTTGTCACTGTGCTTAACAAAGTTAATGTTGCAGATGCTAACCTGTATCAGTGTGTGTAAAACAAACCGGCCTTAAGCAAGCATATAGTGTAACTATAACACTGACTTTGTCCTTGTAAACATCCTTTCCACACAGAGTCCTTTGGGACATTCAAAGAATTTACTGAATGAGCTACTTGGAATAAATAAAGAACACTCAACACTGTAACACTTTAGCTGATTAAAACAAGTTTTAACTGTTCCCCTAGTTGCCTGGAAACGGCCATTTAAAAAAATGCTGCTGTGGCAATAGCAAATCTTTATTAATTCCTTATTTTTGGATTTTACTGTGTGGGGCTTGTTAAAAATAAACTTTAAATCCAACCAGTTCAGGATTGCAAATTTAGTACTTTACAGTGAACCACACAAAATTATGGAAAAAAAGATGAGTTCCTTTTTTTTTTTTAAGTACCTGCTCACAGAAACCAGTGAACTCTAGTAATAAAATTAACTTACATGACAGTTATATAAACTAAATGAGAACACGTATTTCTTCCAAATTACCATGTTAAGCTTTAACAAAAATCACCTTTAATTCACTTGCATGTACCAGCTACATGACTTTACTCAAAAGTTGGAGGTAACACATCAAACTTTATTTTTTAAATATTCAAAAGGGTTTTAAAAGTTTGCAGCTACACTTACATAAGAATTCACTTACAAATAAAGTTTAAGTGTTGAATCTCTATTTGACAGTAAGATAAATTTCCAGAAAAGCTGCTGACTATAGGTGCATTTGCAAAATTATGAGTTATAATTACTCTAAAAGTGCATTTCTTTTCAAATTATCTGTTTAAGGGCATCAGCACCTACCCTGCCATAAATTAGGGTTTTTTTGAGTACCAAGCAAGTAAAAGCAAGTTGAACTCTACGAGCTCAAAGTTGACCAAAAAAAAAATTAAAACTGCTTTATTATACAAAATGCCTTCCCTACCTCCACTGTGTGTTCTGACTATATCCATATGGGGGCAGTAATGTTAAAGAAAATAAAACACCTTAAAGCAGTCACCTTAATTAATTTGTTCACAGACAATTCCTTAAACATTAGGTTTTCAATACGATACTAAAATTCTCATCCACACCCTAAATCTATTTGTTGGTGTTTTTAATCATCCATATTATCTATAATCCGCTACTATTTTTGCATTGTAGTTACTCAATCTAAAGCAATACCTACAGTGCAGCATCGGCCCAAGACAGGCAGCAGATGGGAACTCATTTGTCCATAATGTTTGAAGACACAAGATGCTAGAACAGGTATTGTGGATTCTCACCAGAGTAACACTTCCTGGATTGGACTTTTACCTCAATGTAAATTATTCTATCAGGACAGCTTCCATCTGCCTCCGTGGAGCAGCTGGAATCTAGGTGGGATAACCTCTGCCTGGACATTCAGAGCAGCAGCTCCTGCCTTGAATTGAAGTTGGCCTGAATCAAAAGCCCTGTCAGACTCACTGGTGAATGTCCTTCCAACTTTCATTCTGTATCCCTCAGACAGACTTTCCTAAACTAGCTAAAAAAACCCCACCATCATCACTGCCTCTGCAAAAAGCCAGTTCTTTCACAACCTTTCCACAGAACTAGATTAAATCATCACCAACTATTCAATGGCTTTCTGAATGTACTCATTTACAGGCAAGAAGTCTTTATGTGTCAGGTGAAAGGCTGTAGGAACACAGCAAGTAGCTCCATAATTTATTAGAAGAGAGAGAGCTGGAATGAGCTATGGAAGCATAAATGTTTACAATGTTCCATGGAAAACTGCCCAACAAAAATCAAAACCCAGAAAATATGCCAAACATACAGTGATTATTACCCCATTCCCCTCGCTAAAACTTCCCATTGCAGTCTCCCGAAGAGTCTTCTGACTTTCCAAACACAACAGCTTTCTATCTTTTGTGGTAAAAGTGGCTGAACCTGTGTGAAAACAGGCCCTCTCCAATGCAGCAGGCTTCATACCACTCACAAGTTTGGAAATCCAGAAGTTAACACAAGCTGCAATGCACTGTAATGTTACAAAGCAATCAAAAGAAATAAATACGTTTCTTTTGTGTTGAAGATTCAATGACAGCTACTTAATAACTCAAACAGAAAAAAAAATGCAGAAATTAAGTTCATCATATCAACAGAACTCCAAACCACTGTTACAGCTACTTGGAGATGGAGATTACATAATCCGGTTATAAAATGATAACAATGATATTTAGTTGGCTCTAAATGCCATCATCTAAGGTGGTGAAACATTTTGAGTCTACTCAATAAGAATCATACGATTACCACAAACTCTAACATATCCTAAACACCATCATTTAAGGAGCAAAGGCTATGGTGTTTGCATGTAATTCTGCAAAACTGAGTGGAAGCCTCCTTGACTCACTCTGTGCGTATACATTTCAGGATGACAACAGCCATTCCCAAGACTCTTCAATGAAAAACCTGTTTCTCCCTCACTCTGAATTTCTCAAGGCCAACTTTCTCATCTCTTCACTTCACAATCTACTCCAACCTCTCCTGCAGCTCATCCAGCCACTACTCATAAACATCTCACCAACATTTATTCACAGATTTTACTTCTGTTTACTCTCACAAAATCAACAGAGCAGAAGGAAACAGGAAAGTAACAGAAAATAAGAGTACTTTGAACTGTAAAATAAAAAAAGAAATCTGAGTTAAAGAATGATTCTGTGAAATAAAATCAGTTATTTGTAAATATTAATTTCATTGCAGGACTCAGAATCCCAAACACCACTGAAGTCCCACTATACTGGGAAACATGCAGACATATTCTACAAAGCAATACAGTAGTTGATACAAATCTGAAGCAATTGCATAAAACATTTTGGTATCAACAAGATGTGCCTGCCGAGCTCCCAGTGACTTTGAAAATGAGAATAATTTACTTCCCTACACAAGAATTCAGAAGTCAAAGTTTGAAACTCAGGTTTTAAAAATTCTAATGAGGTCTAAAAAATGACATGCAGTACCACAACTTCTTAGATGTAATTCAACCCCCATAGAAAGTGAATTCATATTTGACAATAGTGGTATCTTATATTTGCTTTTTTTTAAGGACTTATCAGAATGTCTGTGACTTCTGTAATAAATTAAAAGGAAAATTAGCAGAAAATTAGATAGTTTCCTACTGTACTACGGGAATAACTACAACTGGCCATGTTATTCAATGACTGTAATGCATGACCCTTTTAAAAGTTAGAAGAAGTGAAAATGGTTAACAGGATGAGAAAAGGCTTTGAACATTACTATATAAGTATATTGGAGCCAGCTAGTCATTTTGAAGATGGAATAGCCTGGTGTCACTTCTGGAGTAATTGGTCAAACAACATGACTTCAGTTTTTAAAGCAGCAGCGAAGCTTCAAAGCTCTGTTAGTTTTGAGGGAAGCAGGGGCTATATTAGGACTAAAGAGACCCTTACTTAGGAGGGCATGACAGCCTTGAAGTAGTTTTCTGGGGTAAGGAAAGCCTTATTATCTGTGTCTGATCATTAGCTCATGGAACAGACACTTTCCTATATAAAGGGCAGGAAAGGGTCAGAGCCACAGAGCATGTCTAGTGATTATGTTGATAGCTATCATGCCAGCCGACAGCTGGGGGAATTGTGGGGTGTATTACATGTGAAGCTGACTTTATGGCTGCAAAGATATCAGCTTCCTTCATAATTTGGAACTAACAGGGAGTTTCCTCTTAAGGCAGATGGATTTTTCTGACCATTTGAGAAAGATTTTGGTTGTTAATGCTAAGAACCTGTACAAAGAGAGAGAATGCTAACAACTGTCTTAATTGCACTTCTGACCAGAATACCCACAGAGATCTAGACTACAGAGCTACTGTATCAGATAAAATCTTTCCCCAGCCATTTGTTTGTCCTATTCAATCAAAATTTTTCAGATAAATATTTAGGATTTGACACTAGCAATTCTAATTCTACTTATGAAAAGACGTGCTGAAAGGTTTTGGTTTTGAAAAGCAAACATGAAACATCCCTGGTGCACAAGTTCATCCTGAAAGAAAGAAATACCAATGTATACTAATCCTTGCATGTGTATGAGGTTCCTGGTAAAAACTATGGGGCATTAAGTTCTCCACCTAAGTCAAGAAGAAATTGTGTTCTCCTTAAGTAACAGAGCAATGTAAAAACAGTTTCCAGGTACTGTTCTTGTGTTTCTGTTAGAAGCTGTTGACAGGACTAATAAAGAAGAAAAAAAAAAAAGGTAAAAATAAAATACTTTGGTACATTTACTTTTTAAGTTATTGAATCTAGTTCCCTGACTACAAGAAACTAACACACATTATCCATTTTTCCCTCCTGGGTTGAAAAGCTTGCTGTTACCTAAATGACAGCATAGTCAAGAGTTTAACAACAATTGTAAGCTCACTGCAGCAAATAAATCAATCCTGAACTCGACAGGCTGTAAATCAGGCTATTAGAAAATTTACAGCCTAAACTGAGTGGAACATAGCATGATTTTTTTGCCTCTGATCCTTGTCAGACATTCCTATTTTTTTTAGAAGACATGATGGGTTTCCACTCTCTCAAAGAGATGGGATCAAACTATCTTCAATTCTGCTAATTATCCAATCAGGTCACATACGCATTTAAGTCAGTTTAAGACTGGTCTGACACTGACAGTGGATTTAACCAACTGTGCGCTCATAACCACAGCACCTATAATATTCAGCGTAATGAAAGAATCACCTTTTCACTGACAACTAATTAGATCAGCTGAGCCCAACAACAAAGCTATGGTATTAGATACTGACATGACTATTCTGTTCAAATGAAATATCCAATATAAAGTTCAGGATAGAAAGAAAATAGCATCTGTACATACATACTTAGATACTGCATACATATGGGCATATATGTACTTGGTCAAACTTTTTGTCTCCTCTACTTTTTCATCATCCCCCATTAAATCAATCCAATATCCATCTGTTTTTTATTACATAGTTAAACAATTACATATATCCCAAAAGACATGAAAAGATTTCACTTGCATCAAACTACCAGTTCAGATTGCATTACCTTTTATCTGTAGAACAGAGCCTTCACAGGCTTCAGTTTTACAGATGAAATCCATTACTCACGTCAGATGATTATGTATCATATTATTTATTTATTTATTTAGGCTTGATTTTCTTTCTGGGCGCCCCGGATTGCTTTTTTTTTTTTTTTTTTTTTTTTTTTTTTTGGGNTTTTTTTTTTTTTGTCTGTCAGGGTGGTTATCATCTTAGGTATCAAGCAGCTGTAAGACACTACACTTGCCTCTTCAAATACCATGTATGGACAGGAGGCTTTCCTGCCTTAGCAACAGGAATACATGCATGCACTCTATATATACATTATATACATCTTCACACACAGATACTGACTTCTTACTATCAACATTTAATTTCTTTCAAATTTAATTTCTTTCTTTCTCAGATTCAGTAATAAAACCCAAAACTTTTTCATAATGTGATGTTTGGAACACTATGGTTACGTGGACCAAATCCATCAATACTTAGCAGAAAACAGAGGTGACTGCTGGGCTTTACTCTGAATGTGCCAGTAGATACTTGAAAACATATCAGAGGAGACTAAACCACCCCTCTTTGCTGACCTCTCCTCACTACACCAGCAGCAAGCCTGACTGGGTGACCTAACACACCCTTTTCCAATTCTTGTGTCTGTGATAGCTGATAGGTTCACAAAAGTAGCATTTTTGAGGAGGAGTTTCAGTGGAGATGGGGAAATGCCATGCACAGTGACAATACAAGAAGAATAAAGAAATTATTGAAAACAAAAAACACTTCGGAGATTGGTCAGTTCTTGCCACCTCAAAGAAAACTATCTTTATTTGCCATTTGAACATCTTGTTGGCAGTAGATAAACTAAAACACATCTTTCAAATACTATCACTATCAAAAAAGTATTCTCTAGTTGCAATCTTGTGAAATACTTGTTGGCTGAAAAACATGTATAGGTTTATACATACGGAGACTTAATAATTGTTGAGTTTTCCATTTTTACAATAAATTAACTTTCAGAGCAATTCAGCAAAATAATACACGGGAAGTTTGAAATCCCTTTGCAGCTTGTAACAGTGTTTTCCAATAATACTATTATAATTAAGAATCTGTTGTCATTGCTACTTAAGACAAAACACGGTGAGGGTTCATACTTCCAGCGATCAAATTAAAATTTTACAGGAAGTTATGTTTAGCATCCCCATTCTTTTCCAATAAAAGCTGTGGTAAGGGAAAGTATCCTGTTGCATTAATACAATCAGGTTTTGCATATTTTATTATAAATCTAATAAAAAAGAAATCACATAAATGATTTTAACCTGAGTGTACATAAGTCTATGGGACCTGATGAGATGCATCCCAGAGTCCTGAGGGAATTGGCTGATGTAGCTGCCAAGCCACTCTCATGATACTCAAAAAGTAATGGCAGTCAGGTGAAGTCCCAGTTGACCAGAAAAAGGGAAACATTTTACCCATCTTTAGGAGCGGTAGAAAGAAGGACCCCCTGGGAACTACTGATGTGCCAAACTCACCTGTGTGCCTGGGAAGATCATGGGACAGATCCTCCTAGAAGCTGCGCTAAGGCAAACAGAGAACAAGGGACAGCCAGTACAGCTTCACCAAAGGCAAGTCCTGCCCAACCAACTTAGTGGCCTTCTATGATGGAGTGAATACATAACAGACATGGGATGGGCTACAGGTGTCATTTATCTGGACTTCTGCTCTCTAAATTAGAGAGAGAAGGATTTGATGAATGAACTGTTAGATGAGCAAGAAGGTGGATGGACAGCTGCATCCAGAGGGTAGTGGTCAATGGTTCTGAGTCCCAGTGGATATCAGTGACAAGTGGTACAGGTACCAGTGTTACTTAGTATCTTCATTAATGATGTAGACAAAGGGATCAAGTGCACCCCCAGCAAATTTACAGATGACACCGAGCTGAGTGCTACAGTTGACACACCTGAAGAATGGGATCCATCCAGAGGAACCAGGACAAGACTGAGAAGTGGGTCCATGGGAATCTCATGAGGTTTAAGACCTGGTGCTGCACCCTGGGTCAGGGCAACCTCCAATATCAATAAGCTGGGGATGAACAGGGTGAGAGCAGCCCTGCCAAGAAGAACTTGGGGTTGCTGGAGGATGAGAGGCTGGACATGACCCAGCAATGTGCACTCACAGCCCAGAAAGCCAAACATGTCCTGGGCTGCATCAAAACCAGCGCGGGCAGCAGGGCCAGGGAGGGGATTCTGATCCTCTGCTCTGCTGAGACCCCACCTGTAGCACTGCATCCAGCTCTGGGGTCCCCTGCACAGGAAGGACATGGACCTGTTGCAGCAAGTCCAGAGGAGGGACACCACGTTGATGAGAGGATGGAGCACTTATATGAGGAAATGCTGGGCCAATTGGGTTTGTTCAGCCTGGAGAAGAGAAGGATTTAGGGTGACCTAACTGTAGTCTTCCAGTTCCTGAAGGAAGCCTACAAGAAAGATGGAATGGCAGTTTTCACAAGAACATGTAGTGACAGGACAAGGGGGAATGCATTCAAATTTTAAAAGAGTAGGTTTAGATTAGTTATAAGAAGGGAATTCTTTGCTCTGAGGGTGGTGAGGCACTGGAACAGGTTAGCCAGAGAAGTTGTGGATGACCCATCCCTGGAAGTGTTCAAGGCCAGGCTGGATGGGGCTCTGAGCAACTTGCTCTAGTGAAAGGTGTCCCTGCCCACGGCAGGGGGGTTGGAACAAGATGATCTCTTAAGATCCCTTCCAACCCAAACCATTCCATGCTTGTCATTTCCCAGTATTGCAAAAACACTGAAAAGAGCCTGCCCTACAGTCACATTTCTAGTACACACAGCAATTTTACCAGTGGATTCTCAACCAGCTAAATGCAATATCCTTTTTCTCCCCTTTTCCAAAAAAAGAGTATTTCAATTACATAAAACATTTCCCCTTGTGGCCGTAAGATTGTTACAAGAGAACTTTATTTTTAGATCATTCTCTTTTCACTCTCTCTTCTTTACCATATGTACTTAGGATTCTCTCCATCACAGTCCTGCAAGTGCACATGCAGCCTAAAGTAACAAACTGTTTAAATTAACCAACTAAACAACTCCTGAGGAGACCTGTCAAGACAATAATGTCTAGTGTTGTTCTCAGGAGGATGCGAACACTTTCTAATTTTGGCAAAGTATGACAAAACTCGCTCTCCTGTCACCAATTTAAAGCACTGCCCTAATCCTGCTATTGCTATCGCTGCAGCTACTGATTGCACTCCTCCACACTGCAACAAAAAGCCAAATACTTTCTCCTTGCCAGACCTCACAGAAGAAGAAACAAATAAATAAGCAGCAGAGAAAGCAAAACTTGATAAGAAAGGTGTTAACAAAGGACATAGCTGTCAAGGAGCTGTGCCACAGACAAATATATAAATTAGCAGCATAACCTAATGAGACAGTAGTGACAGTTCTAAAGCCCTAATGCCTGTTCTTTATCAGGTGAAGACAGATCTAGGTCTCTGACATTTTAAGGAAGTCTGATTTGGGTTATCAAATGAAGAAGCCAGAAAGAGCAAACCAATCAGCAGCTAGCTGGCCCTTTCAGCAGCAGCCACATAGTATTAAGAGTGATAACAGCTTCACAGAACTCAAGTATTTCTACTTACTTAATACTTGAATTATGGAATTTTTCCAATAAATAAATGGAAAAAAGAACCTACATTAGGTCTAAGCTTTAACTTAAATTCTCTGTCAAACATGAAGTAAGTGAGAAGAGTTCCTGAATTCTACCAAATCCAAAAAATTGTCTCAATTCTACTTTCCTGCATCTTTTCCTTTGCAGTGTACTAAAAACAAAACAAGCAAAAATAAACCAAAAATTTCGAAGACATTTCATGGAATCTCTGCTTCACTAAAAGGATAAAGAAAAGCAGCTGATCAATTTTTTTAATTGACATTTTAAGATTAAATATTTATGGAAGAATGATAATTTTGCTCCTATGATACCACAGTCATAGTTCATGTGATTAAGCAACAAATGCCTTCCAGAAATTCATGCTCTTTTAAACAAAACATTGGAGCAGATCTCTATAAATAATCTAAATACATTAGGCTCTTCAAATGTCAATCACAATATGAAATATTTGTCACAACTTTATTGTAACTCCCCAAGCCTGAAGATTCAGATGATTAATTTTCAGTGTTTGTTTCCTACATTTCAGAACTAATATAATTTGACAGTTTCTGCAACTTTCCTTATAGCCCAAACTCTTTCTAAGACCTTCTAATGCATTTACTTTCTTTTTAAAATGTATATGTGACACCCATCAGGTTAAAATATCATGACCACTGAGCTTAAAGGAGCAGAAGGGGACAGCATAGTAGAAAAAGGTAAAATATTGAAAACATTCCTTTTATGAGGTTCCTGGCACCACATGCAGACTAATCTGGCTTTTGTTGCGCTAGCCATCCAACCCCTACTATCATTAGACTTCCTGTGCTCTGTTCTGACCCCAAATCCTACTGGGTTAATGATCTTTCCAGTAAACAAATACAAGTTTAACTAGTATTGGCTTAAATAACCCGGTTGAAAAGTTTAAAAATATTAAAGAAAGATTCTTTCTATGAACAGCTGAAGAACTAATGTTTAGCTTCTAGGAAAATAAATAATTCCTGAGTCTTGGAGTGTATATGTAGGGACTCTCTGGGTCTTCTCCAAGTCCTAGTGCTCAGGAGAGTGTGTGAGCTCTAAGAGTTCTGCAAGCTTCCCATGACTTTGGTCAAATACATGTGCTGATGCCAATGGAGATTGCAAATCAAGAACCCTAAACCTGACAGAGTGGAGGTATTGTACAGTGCTTAAGAATCAAGTTATATGTATTTATTTTTATTTTTCTTCCAAATGGAACAGATTTATAAGCTGTTCTTTTCACAAATGATGCAACACTATCCAAATCACCCATTAAATTTCATGTGAGTGCAACTTTTACCTCAAATCATTGAAGATTTACCGAAGTGGATGTATTAGTAAATACCACACTTAGAACTGAATTAAATGTGACTATTGGCTATTAATCAACTTCTGGCTGACTTTTGCTTTCAGGTTTCTCTTCCCACAACAAGTTTTATCATCCAGTTTTAAACCAGACTACACAACTTTCAACCCTGGACAGACATTAAAAAATTGTATTAGCTAAGGTTTATATGCTTTACCAGTCAAAAGCAACTTCGTTTATTCCAGTGAGGTAGAAGTAAATAAATAAAGCAAATATTGTCTGCCTGTGTCTTATTCATGAAGCAACTTACATTCTATGATTCTGTTTAGAAAAACTGAAATATCACTGACCCTCTGATACAAGATTATGTTACACAATTTACATTTTTCTTATGTTTTGGCATAATTCAAACAATAAATAAATCTTTCTAAAACAATGTGAAGCACAATTTCTCAAAGTTTCACCTGTAATCATTATTCTTTGCTTTTCTTTAAGCAGCACATGGAGTAATGCTCGAAAACAGATGGCAAAATGCATGATCCATATCAGCTTATTCCACTCTTAATTGTCATTTAAGATTAAATAGCTACATTTTCAATTCAAAATAAGAATACAACACAATTATACAGATAAGTAAGCATTTGTAATAAAAGTATTCTCATTAAGCAATCTTGCAAACTAAGAGCCTCAACAGACACTATATTGGAGGTTAACAGGTTCAGTATCCGACATTTTATAATCACAAAGTAAAAGTGAACTTGAAAGACTCATTCCATATTTCAATGACTAAGAATTCATTTATATTTAAAATACACAAGTATGAAAAAGAAAATTAACTAAAGAAAAACTGAAGAACCATAAGAATACTCTGATTTTTAGCTTGCGATTCTAAGACTTGGCTGTACAATACTTGGAGCTGCCACTACACACTCCTAATTTCCAAGACTATAATCCTCTTACATAATTGTAAGCAAGAGTTGCCCCATTAAACTGGCTTTCCCTATTTTTGGTGGAGGAAAGAACAAAAACTAAACTCGTATGGCCTACCTAACAAGCACGTAGTCAAACTTTCTGTACTCCAAGATTTAATATTGGTTGCATTCCATCAAAGAATAGCATAACTTCTGAGGGTTTCTCCAGGCTGTTTCTCTCAAACCACTGCCACCAACTTATCTTGTCTGGCTTACAGCCAACTTCTCATCCAAATTCTCTATTTTCATTAGGCACTGACAAGGGCACTTATCAATGGAGACACATGCAGCTGGGTGCCATCACAGCAATGCAATCACTGTTCCATGAACCAATACACAACATATTCAACAGGTCGTTAAAATTCAAATATTTCATGCCTGCATTTAACAAACCTAACTTTTGCTATCAAACAGGAGAAAAAAAACCCATCCTTTTGAAGTAACCCGAACAACCAGAAACAAGCATTGTGCATCCTACAGAGAGCACAACTGAATGACTACAAGAGTGGGGCCAGCTGCAATTTCAATCTTCACTACATATCTTGCTTGTATTTAAATGTCAAACAATATCCACGACAATCATCAGCATTAAGTTGTATATTACCCTTTTAAAGTTTTTTCTTCACAGCAAGTACTACAGAATTCTACAGATCAAGAATTTAGCCAAAAACTCTGAGGAAGAGTAGTAATGGCTCAAAACTTATTAACTTACCAGATAGGATTTCTATGACAGAAATCTTTTAGTACCGTGTACTAAGTGAGAGACAGCAATGAGTCAAGATCCATCCACTTAATAATTAATTCTACTGAAAAGCAGGTGGCAGAACTTCCCTGAATTAGACTTCAAACATGGCTGTACTTGAACATAACTTTTGAGAAAGCCCACATTTGGTTTTATCATTACCAGTAATAGAGAATACATTGATCACCCTTCATAAACTATTCTGATAATTATAATACACATCTCTTGAGTTTGAACTGTTCCATAATCTCGTTTGAGTCTGAAAAGCTTCAAAAGCCTGTTCCCTTATCAATATACACAGTTTATAAAGCTATCTCTTAACTACTTTTTTAAAAATAAGCTATGACACTTCATTATTTAGAACAGGTAAATTACATAAGCCCACATAAATCACTACAACGTGATATTTATTGTTCTACTGTTCATTCCAACAACATTTGCCTGATAGAGGTAAGCATCTCACATTCCACTTTTTCTCAAGACCATTTTTACTGTACTCCATACATATATTCCATAATTTATCTATAACTGCTATCAGTCAGCAATACTAGTACTACAAAGGCTACACTGTTTCTCTTCCAACCCCTCTTCTTTAGCACCTTCCCCCAGAAAAACCCAACACCTGTATTTTTTCCAATGCTACAAAATTGTTTTCTCAAAACTTGGCAAAAATTGAGAATAATAATTCAGCTTGATCCACTCCCATTCTTTCATTTAACTTAGATGCAAATGCGTGAACGCAAATGCCAGCAAATAGGCAAATTTGAGTTTGACCAGGTCTTGTCTGCTATCAAACAGAGATTATCTACTTTTAAAATTACCTAGTAAGCAGTTTTCACAGTGCTTAGCTTATCATACCCCCCCTCCACTGTCAATGTTTAGCTGGCATTTATATTTCCTCAATTTGGAGCATTAGTTATTCCCAAAATAAGCTGTATCCATTCTCTGCAGCATCGCTACTTGTTATTCCATACTGCAAAATCTTATGCAACTGGCTTGTTTGCATTTAAATAAGAAATACAAAAATTGTCTAGTGGAAAAAAAGTACACTCCCCCCACCTAAACAAAAAGGACAGTCTGTTTCAAATCACAGTTACACATCTTTTCTTGCTGTCATGTTTCTAATAAATTTACAGGGAAAGGTTAAAGCCCTGCAGGTTAGCCACTCTGATGCAGCAGAACTGGCACACTGAGTAATGAGAGGATGAAGTGACCAAGTCATTAAGGAGAGGTGATCTGATCAACATCCTCAGATTGGCAATTATGGGTGGGCTTTACTGTAACAAAAATAAATACACCTGCCCCACCAGACCTGATCTGGGCCCTCAACCAACAAACGTCACTCACAAAGAGCAGGAAACAGCTCATCCATAGATGTATCCATTCCCAGGACAACAAATTCAAAATCCAGTCACGCCTGAACAACGTAACTAATTAGCATTGCACTTGTATAAAAATTTCAACTGCTTGATTCCTCAGGAACTACAAAGTATTGAATACATTTTCCCCACAAACGCAATTACAAATTCCAGGAACTGAAATTAGTTCAGTTGCACGCTTCTCAAAGTATACTTCTGAAAAGAAAGCAAAGGTATGGCACAAGCAACCTTCCTCTTAAGAGAAAATCTCTTGATGCAGAACTAAAAAGTACATAATTTATAACAATGTTCTGAAATAGGAATAATTTTTAAAACTGTGTTAAAACCACAGGGATGACCCTCAACTTTTTTTCTTTCACCAAGACCAAATTAAAAGAAATTTATGTAGCTTAACTTCTAATTCCTTTCTTACATTCTTACTTCAAAGCCAGACTGCCAGCAGAGATCCCAACTGTTGGCTTAAGACAAACAACAACAAAAAAAATTCCAATGCTTTTATCTTCGCTACTGTCTGCAAGGATCTCCTCCAAGCCCCCAACGTGATGCATGTTTGAATCTTACATCCCATCCTGCATTCATTACTTCACCCCATTAACATTCCATGCAGAGAGCCCTTTGCTAGTTTTACGAGGCGAAACCACAGAACATCAGGTTAACAAAGCCCTGCCGAGAACATTCCCCTCAGTAAAGCCGTTCATCGGGAGTCTGTTTTACATGGGTTTGCAATGACTTATTAGCATTAGAAAACTGAAGGGAAATTAGAAAGGTTGGTAATAAGAATACAAGACTTATCTCCATACCTGTAAATAACACTGACCACTTTCTTCATCATTATTTCATCATATTGTTTATTAAATGAAATTTAAAACAATTAATATACTGTTTTATCTCAGAACTTGCTTGTTTGTTTTACTCAGTTGGCTATAAGGTGGTAAAAGGCTTTATGGCTTGTAGGACACGTGAACTGATGTTTTGTCAACTGTTTTGAGTTAAAATTATTATTACAGTGGGACCTGTAACTGATTTCATGATGTGGATAACTCAAGTCTATCTATATTTTCATACTCCACAGACATAAATTAATATTAAAAACAAACCAGTCTAGGTATGTTTTTCTGGGGTCTGCATCATCATTATTTAACACAATTAAATAGCAAAGGGTCAGACTGGATGGGGCTTTGAGCAAACGGGTTTAGTGGAAGGTGAGGCTGGAACTTGATCTTTAATGGCCCTTCCAACCAAAACCATTCTATGAAACTACAACGTACTAGTTGTGAAGTTTATATATGAATAATATTAATTTGATAATTAAATCATTATTAATGCACAGATCAAAATTAGTGTAAACATACATATATATATATACCCATAATAACACACAAGTACAACATCTAGTCCTGCCTACATGGCTTTAATTGAAGTTCTCTTTATTCAAAAGTTTCTTGCTATCTTGCAAAGATACAGAAGTTCTTAGTGTCTTTGAAAGGGCCATAACAATGTTTGTATTCACTTTAGATTGACAAAATGTTACAAAAGTGCATGGATTTATAGCTATAAAATAAATTTCACTCATCTAATAGGAGTGAAATTAATTAGCCAGTGCTTCACCCAGCTTGCAAAAAATGAGAAATTAGATGCTACCTTTATTTTTGTTTTAAGAAGGATGATAAAAAATCAGAAAATGAGATGTTAAATAAAACTTACAATGGAAAAGAACACTAAAGAAATAAAGCCATATACTTAAGAGAAGGTTTGCAGAAGATACAGCTGTTTACTTTTAAATATTTTCTCTAGTTACTAAAACAAGATCATTGGTATATAAGACTTTACTGATACACAATGGAGAGATTTTTAACTCATGTAACAGTTAATTACATCTCAGCAAGCTCTCCTTTCTCTAAGTTATCTTCACCATATATTGCTGCTTTTGCAGCAACAAAACTATTGCTGAAAAAGCATGTACATAAAAATGTTGATTTTAAGTGGTTAAGTTAGATGACTTACAATTTATCTAACAAATTTTAAAAAGAACAGAATGGGAAACCATCTTGAAATTACAATTGCCATAGGAAATTTTAATTCAATGTCTATTTTTAATAACAGAAAATGTTTACACAGTCATATACATCATTTTACTGTGGATTTAAGGACAAAACCTGCCACTTGGAATAACTTCCAACTAAGAGATTTTCTACATTTTCCAAAGGCTGTTTAAGCTTATAAACACAGCAATTGTAATGTTGAATTAGCTGGTTTTATATTGTACCATTTCTCATGAATAGAAGCATAGTGAAGGTGGTTCAAGTAAGAATTATTTACATGAGTGCTTCCAACTTAATTCTCATCACAAACCCTACCGATGACACCAAATATCCCCTCATTCCAAAATCTTATTTTTTATGTGACACTACGCAACTTGAAATCTCTACTTAGTTGCAACACATTGCTAAGCTGCTAATTTTACTTTCATCCTAAAAAGACAAAAAAGAAATTGTTAAGGTCAGAAGTAAATAAGAAATGCCATTTTTATAGGGACATTACTGATACAGTGGGAACTTAGAATAAGACCATCTCCAGTAGGCAGCCAACTGCATTAAGAAATCGCTACCAAATATATCCAAGGTCTGCAATACAACTTGTTCGACCTCCAGTAAAAGGCCACCTCTTTCAGGCAATTGTTTGTTGTTGGTCCCTTGGGTGGTCCTAGACCTGGGTGGTCCAGTGAGTTCAGCTTGGACAGCTTATTTCAGTTTTTACTGTATTTAACTGTCTCACACCACATTTTATTCTTCTGGAGAAAGAATTCAAACCTTACTAAAACAAGAAACAGTCTCATTTAAATCTTGCTTCCTGAACATTAATATGAGTCTTATGGGAAAACTGTATCACAAAACCAAAGCAAACAAACAACAAGCTTTTACACTACATCATTCCAAAATGAGATGAAGGACCCTAAGGACCCAAAACAATCCTGAACACAACATCTTTAAACATTAAGGCTACTATTCATGCTCGCGCCCCACAATTTCTAACATATCCACCTGACAGACCTGTTGTGAGCATCATTTTTATCGTGTTAGTATGGGATGTAAGAAGGAAGAGAGCGAGTGCAGGTGAGGTTGATACTTCCACAGTCGGCTACATTGCTTGGGGCACCTGGCTGAGCTCTGCTCTGATTGTCACCCTGCACTTCACAAGCTGCAATTCTGTTGTGGTGTGAACTTGTTTGAGATACGATGGCACCATGAAGCATTTCTGTTAAAATTGATTCTTAAGACTGTTACTATCCAGAAGAACCTCAACAACAAAAGTGGACCACGTACCAAACCCTCACATTTATCCCAGTAACAGCAAATGACGGCCCTGCAGCTGGATGCAGCTCACCACAACACTGTTGCTTTTCTGTACTTCCCAATCAAGAATTGTTGTCCAATTGCTTTTGTTGGGCCCTATTGCAAACTCAGTTTTATCCTTCATTTTTCCTTTGACCAGTGTTACATTTTTTCCCCTTTCCATTTTATTCATTAAATTTCATTATATTCATTATATTTGACATGAAGAAATAAAGGTAGTTTAATTATCTTCATTATCAAAATTCACAAAACTTTGCAGTAGACAGTTCAATTATTCCACACAGTGATGTAAGCATTCATTGCAGTCTAAGCAGATTAAAATTCAAAGAATATTCCAATAACATTAATTTGCAGACTTGAGGCAGACAATGAAAAACACCAGAAACACTAGATGGTACCAGTAACTGGAAATAATGAACAGTAAGTAACCAAAACAAAACTAAAATAACTCAAAGAACAGATGGTCATTAAAAAAAAAAAGGAAAAAAAAAAACCTCTAGTAATTTTGATCAAATCAGAAATTTCAATTTGAATGGGAAGGGAGCAGTAAGCAGCATTGCTACTTTTTTTTCTACAATCAAAAGTATGTTCTGAATTGTCAAATGTACTTCCCCCTCTTTTTTTTAAACAGGGATGATTATCAAAATGATTGTTTACACGGTGCAGAAAACTTATTATTAATGAAGGTCAAAAAGTTACGAAAGATTCAAGAAACACACCAGCAAAGGCTTGAACTACCATTATTATCTCCCAAGCTGCCTCCAGGAGGATTTAGCAATAATGCTGCTGAACAAGTTTTTCATCAGTTTCAAACTGAGTC
>WEKY01031616.1:6949-36249 GCA_013390045.1 Picathartes gymnocephalus | reverse complement strand
ACCTCCTCCTCCACTGCCCCCACCAGGGCAGCACCGGGGGCTGTGCTCATCACACTGAGCCGTGCCCTTCCCTTCCTCTGTGTCTTCTCTTCCCCTGTGGCAGATTGTGTCACATGCATCAGATGGCTTAAACCCAGCTATGAATGAAAGAAGTTATTTGCTCGTAGATGGATGAAATGGAAACCCAAAACTTTCATTTGCCGTGTCATTTGTTCCTATGTACATGCTGCCCATTCTTTTCCTTTTGTCTCAAGTGGTTTCCTCCATGAACATTTAATAACAGTGAAAGCTCTCTCCCAGGAGACCAGAAAATGTGCATTAAGAGTTCCAGGGAAATAGCATGTGCATATAGGATTTCACTGCCATTGTTCACTTCCCGTTGTTCAGGATATTACTTTAATAATAGATGCCTCACCACAGTTGGGGAAAAAAATCCCCTCTCCCTAAATTAAATTAGCTGATAGCAAAACCAGGTAATGTGGCGCAAATGGAATTGCATTTTGCTTACATTCGACCAAATTAACATTTAGATCTCTGAAAATTAAGAGGTGTTTTATTCAACATATCACCAATATAAGGCTTGCTTAATAATGGTATTTTGATTATGTTTTACTAATTCAGGTTTGGATGAATGGCAATACAACAAAAGTATTTGACAAGGACAATAGCATTTACCTGAGAACTATAATCAGTCTTAAATGATGTTTACATTTATTCCTCTACAAAAATATTATTTTAACAGACACATCAATTTGTTGTTGTCCATTCCACCATGTCCCCTGTTCAGTTACTTACGCACTCTATTCAAAGCCACATCTGACTGAATAACCAAGAGTAGTTCTTTTAGCACATCCACGTGCCTTGGCAAACCAGAGATTTTCTAACACAGGTACAGAGTAATTATTCCCAGATTGAAGTAAAAACCAGCAATCAGAATACCTTTAACAAATTAGAGAATGAGCTGCAATGCCCATGCAAATTGCAATGGACCTCAGTTTATTTGTAATCATAGCCTCATTTTGCTGGATCAGTTTCAATTTTTTTAACATACTTACATCAGCTTTATCTGACGAAACTTCAGTAAAATTAAATACTGATCCTCAAATTGTTAAAACCAGATGCCATACAGTAGGACAAGAATGAAAGTGACACATGAGACAATTCCAACATAAGATTTTGGAGGAATGTATCAGTTGAGATAAAGTAAGAGTGGCTAAGACCACCTCAAGTGCAACTTTCTAAGTGAACTATTTCCGTTTCCCAATTTAAATGGAAAACAAAAGTCAGAACAAAAATCAATTCAAATCTAACAAAACCACGGATCTTACAGGAAATAGAACGTTTTGGTTTTGAGTATTTTAAATGTTTGTGAATTGGATAAATTTAGTAATGCAATATCCTGTCAAAAAAAAAAAATTAGGCAAATTGTTTTTCACTTTCATTTTCTGTCTTTTTTTTAGCTGAAAAGATCGAAGGAAACATCCATTGTATTGTGCTTGCTTATAAAGTGCTCTGATTAAATCCAAGTGTTAATAAATATTTTCTGGAGATTATTTTTATTACTGCAAGAGCTCTATTAACTTTTTCACAAAGATTCTTTTATAAGGTCAGCCAGTCTCTTGAAGGCCTGCAATGATAAATATGGTTCACATTTATATTTCAGCATTACATGAATAGGGAACACACCAAACCTGTAAAGCTACTAAAACTGTCCTAACCATATAGAATCAATATTTTATAATGCAAAGTTCTGCTGATATTCTCTTTTCTTTTTATACAGTCATGTATGGGCTTTGACCCCACACAGCTTTCAATGCTCTGATAGAAAATTAAAGGCAGAGATTTCTGAAACAGAAAAATGCATATATTGATGTTCAAAGTTTATTTGGAGTTCACATGTAACTTCTAAAAAACTAGACAACATATTAAAATATAAAAACATATTAAAGATTAGTTCCTGAGAAATAAAATAAAGCATGCATGTAAATTGTGTGAAAGAAAACCAATATTCTTTCTTACAAAGAATTGCCAACGCACACACAAAAGAACACATGTAATTCAATCTCAGAATCTCAGGAATGCAAAGTCTAAAAGATACATGATGCCTGCTAATGCTTAAGCAAATAGCAGGTCTTACTACTTACTTTGGCTTCAGCAAAGCATTTATAAATAAAGTCTAGGAGGTTTGAGTGAGACATTGCATGTATGAGATACACAGAAAAATTCTAAGTGGTCCTAAAAATTTGGTACCTTGCAGGTCATTTCAATGAGTATCTTGCTTAAGGAACAGCTAATACTGCTATGAAACTACTCTTTAATCACCCACAGACTAAAACCTCTAACATTCAAGAAAAAATACACAGAGAAGGATGTAAACATAAGGCAGCATTAGTATGTGAGAAACTGTCCTGTTAAAAAAAATCTCACCAGATCCATCTGGGCAGGAGAAGGCAGAGAGAAGGAGGCTCTGACATAAGAACTAGGCTCTGAACTATCAATATTGAATGCTCCTCCAGGAACCAGTAATACCTACAAAAAATTGATTAACCACACAGTTATTACCACTTCTGCACTTCTAAAAACACTACATTACATTAAATTTGAGAAAGCTCAATGCTTACACACTTGTATCAGAACATGGGGTAAGAGATTCTTTTCTTCAAAATGAGGAGACAAAAATATTCAACCTGTAACCAGACTTTTCATAATAAAACCAAAGGGTCTTCGGTTTTGGTTACCAGGTCTCATTTATATCATCACAATGCTTAGAAGCACCTGGGGTGTAGCTTACCCAGTACACAGTTCGGGGTCTTATAAATTGGAGAAATAAAACCAAACTTAATTTTTCTCATTAAAAAAATTTGGTCAACAGCCATCATACATATAGGTATATGTAATAATATTATATATATGTCATATACAATGACATATTGTACCATATGTTATATTGGTTCCAATTTAAGTAAACTGATAAAATAACAGCATCTGAATAGAGTCATGAAAATATTTTGTTAATCAATAACTATGCCACAGTGCCTGACTTGCAGACTTAATGATGGTGCACAGCATGTTCCCCTGCTTTTTCATGTGTGCACATGTGGATAGATACAGATATTTTATCCCTCCTTTTTTTCATTTTAAGATCATAAGTCATTAAATCATGTCATACTTCTTTCTTCAAAGCCTTTTCCATTATCAGCTGCTGTGTATCAGAAATACCCTTAATTTTGATCCACAAGAACATGCCAGCAGCAGGAGGGTACCATTCTGCCAAGTCTGGAGAAAGTGAGAGAGAAAAAATGGAATCAAGGAAAAAATTATGCTCCATTTTTTATGGATACATCATAGATTCAGTGGTGTTTTCGATTTGCTGATACAAACATTATTATCACTATTGCTGTAGTGATTTTTTGTATCGTCTTTCTAATTAAGGTCACTATTTCAGAGATTTTTTAAAGACAGAGATCTTAAACGTCGAAAGTATAAGAACATAAAGAAGTGAAATAAATGCTCCTTGTAAAATTGCTTTAAATAGTAATGTGATGAGCTTTTTTTATCACCATCTATCTCCGTGTCCTGCCAGAAAGCATAAAAAAGCAGCAGTAGACAATTTGTCCTAAGCTTAATATTTAATGTAATTGATTTGCTTATAGTGCTTTTCTGTCACTTCAGTCAAGAGACAAGCTTAAGTGATTTTTCTTGAGCACAAAGATGATAAATAGCTAGCAAAAAAATTTAAGTGATTATCTGCGTTGCACTCTGACCTTTTAACCACTTGTCAGCAGCAGTGAGCATTGCATCCCGCTGGATCCTGTAGAAGTCCACCACTCTGAAAACAAATTATCAGTTGAAAGTCATGAACTCATATAATTTCAGAGTCCATTTGTTTCTGAAGGCAGAAACAAAGCTTTTCTACTTGAACAACTCAAGTGCACATTTAATAGAAATATAAACAGTGTGGGCACACCACAGTATAATGTGTGTATAAAACTTTGTATATGTACCCGGGAAGTCTTTACTGCTTCAGTGCATCTCCAACAAAGCACCGAACAACCAGACAAAGGAAGTCCCTGCATGGCTGCTCCTTCAGCTTTACGCATACCATAGAAACCTTTTATCTATTACATCCGTTCTGTCTCTTACAGCAGTGGATACAAGTCCTGTTAACAGTGTTTACTGCACAAAGCACACATACTGAAGAAGATTAGGGACTTAAACATATGCAAAACCACAGACTTGGTATTTGTGAATTTGGGTTGAATTTGTTTAATGGGTACACATGGAAATGACATTTGACAAGGTAAAAAGCAAATCATATGATAAACCTGTCATAACTATTTGACACTATCTGTCAAACTAAAAAACCTGTCATAACTATTTGTCACAACTATTTCCCCTTTTCTAAACTTTTGAACATATCTCCTTCATTGTTCAACTAAAACTTTCAAATAATTTAATCTCTAACTGGGGGAAAATGACCCTAACCCAGGTTTCACCATGGATGAGTCATGCACAGCAGCTTTTGCTGACATAAAATGACACAGCTGTGCAATGGAAGACAGAAGAGAAATGATACTGAGTTCATAATTCAGATGCAAATGTGTTCCCATGTCTTGAGAAAACATCCTTAGTAATTTGCATAATTTACATAATTTTACATTTGTACTTTAAAAAATACTCTCTGAACCAATAGCTTTGATTTCTGGATGTATTTTATTACACCTGATGCACATACATCAATAACTCTAGAGACTTAAACAGTTTTGGGGCTCAGCTCTATCTATTTCTACATTCTATATGAAAGAATAAATCTCCTTTGTGCAGTTTTTACCAAAATTGCAAATTCCATTACAAAGTTTCTACCTGTTACTATTTTAATTACATGTTGAAATTATAACCATTAGTAAGACAAAACTTCCCCAAAAATGTAGCTGCTCCAAAAAACAGACAATCTTGTACTCCAAAGCCTGATCTAACACCTCACCCTTTTACAAATGAAATCAGCTGGAAGAGATTGCAGTCAGCTGTGGGGGCCTCATCAGTAAGGTTATAAAGCATTGCAGCTCCCCCACTGCAGCCCTATGTCCATGAGTTTAAGTAGAATGGCTTTTGGGCTTGATTTGACCTACAAGAAAAAGGTAAGTGAAGAGATGCATTTGGAATTTATATTTTTTTGAACTGAAAGTTGAGCTAATGTGTGGCTCAAGTTTGTCTTTATGTTCCTAAATCTTGAAACAAGGCAATGGTAGGGCTGGTGTGTCTGGTTTGGTGTTTTTTTTTCAAATATTGCTGTTTACAGTATGAACATTAAGGGGACACAAGTGGCTGTTACAGTGAGATATAAGAACTTTTTGCATGCTTTGCTCATGTTGCTGTTACAAGTCTTTGCAGAGTGTAGCACACTCCTACTGAAGTGAGAAGTTTGGGGCTCTAATGATATCCAAGTAGAGCATATAAAATGAGGCAATGACAGTCAAGAGAAACTATGCTCCTCCTGCATAGTAAGTGAAAACCAAATGTGTGTCAGTCAGTATACAAGAAATGCCTTGTGAGTTAGATGGTAGCCCACTGCTCTCTGTACACACTACACATTGTGTCTCACTGTGTAGGAGTGAGAGGCAATGTTTAGTGTGTGTAAATGAACCTCACTGTTTTTCCACCAGTATCCACAATCAGGAGATCAAGGATGGCAAGAGTGTGAATGGCTGCTAAGTTAGTGAAGCAAGAACTGCCTTTATACAGGCTATGCTGACTCTTTCTCAATGGATTCTGTGGTTATAGAGATCTTAGCTTTTGCTATAGACTCTAACAATTTAGCAGGAATCAAAACTTTATTCACTGGCTTGAAGCTTCCAGGATCCTCTCAAGTTCCCTTCAGGTGGGAGCTGCATAATGTCTGTGCCAGAGGACTGGCAGACTGTCTGCCTGGAGTGGTAGGTGGCATGCTTGTCTGCAGCTTCACATTGTCTCTCTTCAGGGCTGTTGTGTGAACCCAGCAGTCTTGGTGACCTGCCTTACCTACTTGGCCTAATACCAGTGCACCTCCTCTGACTTGTTTACTACAAAGAATGTTTGATGTAGGTAACAAGTAGCAGAATGACAGGTGATGGGATTTAGCATATGATATAACCTTACCTGTCTATATGCTCCAAGAAACCCTTCTGTCCCCATTGCTGAAGCAGCTGTGATATCATAATCTGAAGAAATAAAACACATCATCAATACCATGTTTTAAATAGGACTGTTTCACAATCATCAAAAGATCCATAGCCATATGCATTACTCAGCATTCCCCAGACATGAAATTGCATGCAGTGTCTCTTGGAGTCCTTTATAAAATGGGGGTGCCAAGGGCAACAGGTCATTCTAGTCCATGTTATTGGTGTCTCCAGGGGTCATGGCAGTATTTAGAAGCTGTGGCAGGGAGAGGGAAAAATGGATGAAGAGCTAAATATGGTAACTGGGGAGAAAGAGGAAGGCAATGTATATTGCTTTACCTTCCTGTCCACATTGGACTCTCTGCTTTGATAGTGCCTCTATGACAAACTAATGGAGCTGGAAGATGGAAGCCATATTTAGATGTGTTCAATGTCTCTTTTCCTTATTACTAACCACAAAGGGGCTATAGGTGGCAGCTTGCTTTGAAATGTCTTTGTGAGCTGCCAATATTGTTTTCATTGAAAAGTAGAATAAAAAATTTAAAGTGAGTGTTTCTTTCATGCTATGCTTTATATTGAGGTTTTTCAAATGAATCTACCAGGAAGAGAGAAAGTATTTCAAATCTTAATTTTGAAATCTGAAGGTTGAGGGATATCAGCTATACTATCCGTGCACTGAGACAACCCTCTAGCTCTGATACTGAGTTCTATGGTGGTCTCTCTTCCTTTGGCAGAATTGACAATGAATGCGCATAAACAAAGCTGCAAAAGTGCAGAGCAACTGTGAAAATACAAAGTTGCTTGTTATACCTTGGAATATGTTGTCTTCTCTAAAAACAATTCATTTGGTGGCTTGGTACTTGCCTGTGTGAAAGTGCTGGTGTGCATCGTTGACACCTGAATGTGTAGAACAACTCTGTCAATGAGAGGCTTGGGACCCGTCAGAAAACCTATTCTTAAACTGGAAAACAAACAAAGTTACTAAAGAAATGCAATGTGCTAATACTTTGTCTGAGTTGTATGTGGGAAAACATGCAACTACTTTATTAATAGTGTAAGGATCTCTTACGCATTCAAATTCATCTGTATCTTAATACTGCCTTCAGGTTATACAATTTAGAAGATGAGTATCAAAGTTATGAAATAAAAACATTTAAGAGATTTTAATGCTTGCAGTAGCTTCTTAGTTATTAGGCTTCAGGACAAAATCTGTGTTTGGAGGCTGTCCTCTGCAACCACAAAGATTATATGAATCAAAGGGAAGGAAATATAGGTTTTCCCATGATGAAAGATTGTGAATGCTCAGGCTTTATGACAAACGAATAAATGGGAAACGGCTTTACTGTTTCAATGCCTTTCAGTACTGCAGAAGGAATGGAATTTAGATTGATAAACTAGATGGTTATTTATGCTTCAATTCTTATCACCCATCTTTACAGATTGGCTAAAGATTTATTTGAAGAAAAATGGAACCAGTAAGCTCATATGTGTCTTTGGCAAAGATAACATTGCATCATGACATTTTGTGGTGTCACTTCTGAAAATGCAATCACACTAGCATTATGTTGTCTCATCACTTTCTCTAGAATGGGTTATAATCCACTGGCTGACAATGAGAATTCACATTAATTTTTTATATCTATTAGCTTAACAAACAAAAGCAAGTTAAAAATCAAATACGTTGACTTGTGTGAAATGGAGAGCAGCCAAATTAGTTTTTTTCAGGCAGGTGGAAACAACTTTGAAAGAACTAGAAGGCTAGATATCAGTAGAACTCTATGAAGAGTTTGTGAAGAATGATTGTTTCTTTTCTGTATTACAAGTTCAGAGAGCTTGCAGGAATGGTAAGAGATTGATAAAAAGGGAAACGGAAAAAGAGGAGAGAAAAGCTCATAAGAGTTCCAGGAACAGAGCTGGAATCAAGCATCTGTCTCTGCCTAGATAGTGCCTGCAAGAATGGGCTGCTTGGGGGAGAGGCTTTACTCCAGAACTTGGAGTAAAATGACTGCCAAGAGATGACATGAATAGTGAGTAGACTGTGAAAAGCTGTTGATTCAGAAGTTCTTTCCTGAAGAGGATAGTTATTAAATGAGAAAACACTATGACATGTCTCATCACTTAGTATGATGTCTTGTGTCTTAAGTGAATAGGCAGTGCTAAGTGGTCTGCAGCTGACCTTACCCCGATGAGAGAATTTTAGAGAACGAGTCGGTCCTGATAACTCGGCCATCCACATCCATTGAGAGGAAAGTTGGAGCCCATGGCTTGGAATAAAAAATAAAAAATAAAATTCAAGGTGCCTGTAAGGATTATAATGGAATTATTTTCTTTACTGTGAGGACACAATTTCTCAAATGTGTATTCCAAGGAAAACATTGCAGTAACTTGCTTTCTGAGATGTGATTACAATATTCTGTGAAAGTCTTCAAGGAATCAGCTTTGTTATTTTTTGATGCTTGCTTAGCCCACTGGTCAGCATACAAGTGTTCAGTTTCAGTATTGGTATGATGCCATAAGAAGGAGAGAGAAATCATGATTTTTCTGCCAAGATTTCTCTCTGGAGTAAGGAGATGCTGCAATTTTTAAAATGGAGCCTTGCAGCATTTGGCTTTGCTATATTAAAAAATGAAATCAGGAGATATGACCAAATGGTGAAGATCTGAGTTCAGCATACCTTTTCCTTATCAAGAATTCTGTTTATACAGAATTCTGTTTCTCCCCTACATTTTCTTACAGAGCTTCACAATGCTATTCAATGAGTAAGTGAAGCAGTTTTATTGCCTCCTTCCATAAAATCATACTTCAAAAGAGAAAATGCTGACCTTCATCTTCTACCAATGTTTTACTGCTTGGTAAGACCTTTTTGATTTCCAAGGTTAGGTACTTTTAAAGACCAAACAACTGTAGATTCACATATGGAATTTGGAGAAAATTTACAGGAAGAAGGGAAGCTGCCTATCCAATACCACTATCTGTGGTACCTGGGAGAACTCCTAGATTCTCCAAAAGGCAAAGGGATAAAAATGGGGTATAGTAGATAGGGGAGTAGGCAGTCTGCTGCTAAATGAAAGAAGAGACAGGGAGAAAGGAACACTAAGGGACTGGAAATTTCAAGTGCTGCTCTAGTGACATACTTGCTTTGCTCTGAATGCAATGTCTTTGTCATTTTCTTTTTACTGAAAAATTCAATTCTGTATGAGGCTTGAGAAATTTGAACCACTCATTACCGGGACATAAAATACCACAAAGGGGAAAATTACTGAAAGGAGCACAGACTGTCAGGCCTACAACTGCCTTGGTAGGACACGAAGAAGGGACATGCAGGAAGGTCCATGGCTCACACCTTAGTTCTCTCCTGAAACCTTAGTTTCTCTCCAGAAAATAAGGTGTTACTAAGGATTATGGAAGACAAATTACCTTTTCAAATTGAAGAAAGTAGTAAGGGTCATCTTCTATTATGAGAAAATCATATTTTCTTGCAAGCTAAAGAAATTAATAGGAAGTAAAAAAGGGAATAAAAGTTAAAGACACTGCAAATTCAGTCAGGTGTTTTTTTTAACCAGCAGCATATTATGATTCTACTGATTGGTCATTCATTATATAGAAGCCTTCAAGTGCCCAATTTAGATATCAAAAAACTGAGTAATCATGGTACCTGTAGTACAAGGACCCATGTATGCAACTGAAGCTCTGTTCCCTCTGACATCCAAACTGCAAAACATGCAGTAAGTCCAGTTAGAAGCCCATGGCAAAACTACTAGCTGCCAATGGGCTACCACTGAAAAACAGTTTACCTAATGCACAGTCTACCTCTGAAGAGTTGTCATGAAAGAGATTCTGCTAGAAAAAAGTTCTAGGAGGAATGTCTACTGGATTAGTAATGGGCCCAAATATCACATGTGGGATGCCCTCAGCTGAAATAAGATTGACATTTATTTATTTCCATCTACAAGGTTCACAAGAGCACAGCTCCATACCTGGTAAATCTCCTTTTTGCGCTCTGTGGTCAGTGAGTTGCCAGTTGGGTTGCATCCATTTGGAATAGTGTACAGGAATTTGGGGAGGTGATGGCTACAATTTTTTACATCCTCTGGGCTCCAAGCAGACAGAATTTCTTTTAAAGCTTTTGGAATAATGCCATGTTGATCACTAGGAATATTAATAATATTACAACCCAAGGGTCTCAGCTGTTGATAGAAGGAACAAAACCGTCATAATTGCATAATTCAAAGGCCTTCCTTTTCTCATTGGCACTGTAAAATTTCATCAATACAAAGTTTTTCTTTCTGATTTTATAGCTATCTCAAGCTCCATTTGCTCATGAGTCAAATAGAAGTTTGCCTGAATTTGCTGTGAGGCTTGTCAAACTTACCACATTACTCTTTATTTGTCCTGCTAAGCCAACTGAGAAGAAATGAGTAACTCCTATGTTCAATTGCTGCTCTTCTCTAGGAAATGAGATTTGGTTTTTCAGGCAGAAAGGGAGTTTGTAAACTTGAACTGTTCTCTTAGGACTTCTCCTGCTCTCACCACAGACAGTTAAGGTCACAGCACCTTTGTTTTGTACTGACAATTTACACTCTACTTTGGTGGAAATGCCAGAGCTTTAAGCTACTCTTCACTGACAAAGGGCAAAGAATCTGTTCTCAATAGATATATTCAGCAATACAAAGGCGAATGAAATGATGCCACTGCAGTGACATGTTGACAGCAGTATGAAAAAATATAGGTAAAATACCAATGAAAAAGCTTGCTCTGTGGAATTTCAATTTGTACCATGTAGTGCTTTGCATTTTTAAGTAAAACTGCAAGCTGCTGCATTGTCAAAATACAGTCCTAAAAAAGTACAGCTGATTAGACTACATATTCAAATTTAGGACAGCAAACAATAATTAATTTTGATGCAAGGGGGGACAACTGAATTTGTGTTGTATTTATTCTAACCCTTCTTGCAGCTTATGCATTTTGAGATGACATTTAATTTTATGCTGATTAAGCTACTTCTCAGAAGTAAACTTTGCTGTTTTTTGTATAGTTCTCACTAATTTGTACCTTCATATTCATATACGGATGTTTCAGGCCTATTCCAGTATCATACTATTTATAGCTATTGTATACTCTGATCATGAAATACTTCAGGTAAATGTGCTGACATATTAACATATGGACTTGTTATAAATTTAATTCCACCAAACTAGGTTCTGATGGCTTTCTTTCCAGTTCCATATGTGACCTTAGTATTTGGAAGAGGAACTTCAAATAGCTTTTACAGAACTTTTAGTAGAAAACCTACTATGAGTTAATATTTATGAACTTAACTGGTTGAGCACTAATATCTTGAATCTTAGATATGTTTTTATGGCAAATACAGACAGTGTTTGTAAGACTGCAGATTAGGCACTAAACTGCTGTTTAGTTCAAATGTAACATTCACAGTGTTTTGTAGCTAAAGAATACTTACAGCTGCTAGTGTCCCAGAGTATGTGGGTGCATCCAAAAGGATGTTGTCTCCAGGATTAATGAGCATTTCGAACACCTGCAAAAGAAAAGATTCTATTTTAGAGATTGTTCAGTTTTTGTACATGTGCTTCATACTTTTGACTTTAGTGGGATTAAAAAATCTTGATTAGATACTAGTAATTCCCTACCCATATAATTATCCTGTCTGTAAGAAAGGCAATGAACAGATGAAAAATCTGCTTTAGAGCCAAATTAAGATAGGTTATCAACTTCAGAATACCAACTTGACATGGAAAGACAGTGCTCTGAAGCACTCTTCCTACTGTGTAAGTTATAGAAAGAATCAACTAAACAGCAGTGAGAGGGGACTGGAAAGGGTAATTATTTCAGGAAGTAAAAACCCCCAAAAAAATCAGGAAGTAAAAAGAAGAAACAAGCATCTATGCACTTATTGTTGGACTACTTGAATAACATGAAATGTTACCTTATAGCATATTTTCTACACGTTATCTAAATTTTCATGCAGTCCTGACAGTCTAGAATGCCACTTCAATTTTATTTAATTTCCCTTATCTTGTACATGAACCTAAAGTAATTCATATCTATGTAGAAAGAGTACATGAGACTGTATCCTGCACATAGTTATAGAGGGCACTTAATGCTGAATATAGCTGAACTGATGGAATAATAAACATCTCTCTGAGTGAAATGCTTCTAACATATGAATCTTTTGGTCTTACTTTACACAAGCCTTCCTGGCTGCCAGTTGTGACACACACTTCCATCTGTCCTTGCTCAGGACTGTAATTGGCTGTGGGAGGATCATGTAGGTTCTGCTGGAAATCTTTTAGCCAAGACAACAGCTCTGGGATCCTGAAACATGAATAAGAAGGCATATCTAACACCTTATATAGGCCAAAGCTAGGCTGTTCCTCTAAATCCCTGCCAAATCTAGCATGCAGTCCTGAGACTGATACACAGATACACTTAGATGCAATTGCTATGACTGCTTTATCAAATTAAGAAAATGAGATGGGCATCTGTGGTCCATAGATCAAATTATCATAGTGAAATATGGGCAGAAATTATTTGCCAAGGATGAAACAGGATGGAGGCTGAACAATACCCACTCCTAGAAATGATCATTCTGTATTCGAATGTGGCAGTGTGACAAAGCTTTTAATGCTGCTAGTAAGCAGCTGCAGATTGCAAGGATTTCTAAAACACATTTTCCAAAAAATATCTTAAGATCTTGTAGTATGTTCACAAATGACTGGGTTCATTTAAATATTAAGAAAAGTCTTAACTGATGCTCCATGTCTCTGTAGGTATCCAAGCATTTTTGGAAACTTGTCCTCACCTGAGTCAGTGCTGTCTGCTGAGGAGTTCACATGAGCTAAAGTAATGTAATGATATACAATTTTTGTACCAAAAATGACAATCCTATAAATACCTCCACTCAACTACCACAAGTTGTACATACTGACTTTAGTATATGGTGCCAAATGAAAAGAAAATAAATGCTCCAAAATGTAGAAACGTAGGAAGTTTGTATTGTAATGCAATATCTTTTAAAAAACGTCTGATTTGGGAGTCTGGATTCTCAAATACTAACAGCTAGGAAATGCTCTGGCTTGAGAATTACTTGGATTAGGGTTTTAGTTGATGTTTTTTCTTTTTACATTACTTGTTGCAAATTTTCCACTTGAACTGAAATGTAAATAGTGAGGCAAATTGAAAAAAACATGGGTTTTGGAAAGAAACTATTTTTTGAAAAAAGGGCTTCATGAAGAGGTTTTAAAAACACAGGTGACTTAATGCAATAATAAAGGATATTATGATCCTTAGCTTCTGCTATCTTGAAGTGTAAGCAGCTGTGACAGATACCCTGCTGAGGCTGAGTACTGGAGAGCTCTCTTCATCAGATCTTCCCCAATCTCAATAGGACTTCCATGTCCAATGTCAACAGTTGCCCTCTTAAATGGAAAAACATTAGGATTTGGTGCCCCTCCAGCCAGAGAGATGAGAGATGGAGGAGACTTCTGCATCAATTCAGCTAGAGTGAAAGAAAAACACCTTGGTTACAATTTGATTATTACAGAGGTGATAATATCCTTTAATCAATATTTAATAATGGTCCAGAGAACTTGTTCTATCTTTCAATTTACTTGTTTAACTATCATGAATTCAAAAGGATAATTCTTCTTAAACTCACTTTTCTGCTTGGATTAAAGAGGTGTTTGGGGGGCACAGGGAGGGAGATACTGCTAGGACAGACTAAAAATCATTTAAAGTTAAAAAAGCTATTTGTAATTTATTTTGAAACAATTTGGACTGTTCTACCATTACAAAAACTTTTGTGACTGATGTCTTTTGGGCTTCAAGAATTTAAAATTTTAATGATCTTCTGTTTAGACTGACTTGAAATTATTTGCTTTTTTTGTTCTGTTTTTCATTCAGTTTCACTTCAGCTGATCTGGCAGCTACACTGACAGATGATTTATAGCTTTTTCTATAAGGGAATGGAAATGTTTCTGGCAGCCCAGTTTTAGTGGCAAAGGCACTGTGTAAGTAATTTGCTATGAAGAAAATCTTAATTCCTGCTTTTAAGTCGTGGATTCACAATCATTCAGATCCAATCTATGCAGTTCTGACTGGACCTTAATCCAGCAAGAGCACTTGACTGCACTAAATCTAAGAACTCACAATATGGCATTCATGCTGGTTTGACAGATTTACATCAGATATAAGAGGACAGATGATACCAGATGTGGCTTAAAAGTAACCGGTTATCCAGTTTATTTTCCAGTACTTATTAGCAGACTTGAGCATGGGGAGTTAATTCTTATCAGTTATTTCACCAATTTGTGTTATGCCTGTGACTTTTGGCCTGGTAAAGAGAGATTTACTTTGTCATCAAAACTGCAGGCTCGGTATGTCTTTCTGCAGGAACTGTGCTACTTAATACTTCTGTTACAATGCATATCAATGTATTCCTTGAAAAAAAGACTGCCTAGAGTGAATTACTTGACTTAGCTGTACCAGTATGAAGCATTTAAAGCAGAACAGTAAATGCCAGCCCCTTACCAAGAGGGGAAATTGACCCCCGAAGGCTTTACTCTAGTGATACATGTCTCATGCTTGGACTCTGTCAGGTCTCTGTGGATTTCAACTGAGCAAACAAGTAGGCAGTTAAGCTCTTCCATCTGTCACTTGGAAGACAATGTAATGTGGTAGCCTAAAGGTAGATTAATATGGAAAAGGAAAGTGTGGTAATACTGAGGGGGTGGTGAGGCACTTATGGACGTGAACAGGATACAGCAAAATGAGATGGAAAGAAACATGTTGGGACTGAATTTCAAGTCATTAGCAGTTGCTTGTTTCTGGACACACAGCATAAACTCAGTTGCAAACGGTGCTGAAAGCCCAGGTTCGGAGACAGTAGCAGAGACTTTTCAGACACTTGTTAAAGTGATAATACTAATTTGTCTGCCTGGATGGGTTTCTGAAATGGTTCAAGGCTATTCACTTTATTTTTCTTTATACCAGCTTGGCATCTCTGCTTGACAAAAGTCAAGTTATCTGGCCTTGCTTGTCAGCTTACAGCATGGTTTTCTTTCAAACCTTTTCAAGTCTTAAACCATGATACCCCGGCACAGACCAGAACATAGAATGATACTTTCAGAGAAACTGGGAAGAAGGTACATGTACTCACTCAGGAGTCTTATTGGAGATGCTTTTCTTGCTGCACTCACAGTGGTGATGAACCTAGAGTAATTCATATCTATGGAGAAAGCATAATTAGTTGGACAGGAAACTAGAATAAGGAATAAAAACTGCAGTGTGCTTTTGTGGTATGTGCATCTCCCACAAGTAATGTTTTTGATTTGGGTAATCTGTGGTATGCCAGTTAACAGGGAAAAGCCCTTTTTTTCCTCCCTTTACTGTCAGCTCTGGTGTTTTAAAGGCAAATTACGAATCTGAAGATTTGATGGATCTTAAACCATCAGCTCTTTTTTATTTAATGAGAATCCAGCTTTATTTAGCTGTATTAAGCACTGCATTTGAAGTGCTTTTAGGATTGCAAGCCATCATTATGAGTCACAACACTTTCAAGTTAGAGGTGGTTTGGTTTTTTTGGAAAGGGTAATTAAGAACGTCTTTCAAATCAATCTGGTGAGTGTTTTCCTCCTTTTCCTTAGTGCCCATAGAGATTCAGTGGATAGTGAACTACAGTCCGGCAGGAAGCCCGAAGGGCTGGCAAGGCCATAAGAAAGCAGCACCTCCTTCGAAGGGAAAGAAAGCACCGAAATGAAATGGAAGGGCAAAGAGCAACCACGGCAACACGCATGTGCGGATAGTTCCTAGAAACGATCTACCGAGCAAGGCCGCTTTGAAAAAAACATTTCGTGCTTTCTAAAAATACCTCCCTTAACTTCGCTCCCCCTGCAGCCCGGCACAGGCGCGGTGCTGGCTGTACACAAAGGAGGGATGGGGCTGTGTTTTAAGGGATAGCCGAGCAGCGCTTCGCCGCCCTCCGCGGGGCGATTCCCAGACACCCCCTGCTGCCCACCCCCAGCCCCCCGGAGGGGACACGGAGCCCTCAGGGCCATCCCGAGCTCACGATCGGCGCCGTCCCGCTGTCCGGAGGGTTCGGTAGCGGCCGCGGGCACCTACCGGCGGAGGGCGGGCAGCGGCAGCCCCGATGTGGGCCGGTGCCGGGCCGGCCCCCGCTGTGGGCACGTCCTGGCCCGGGCGGGGCTGNTGCGGGCAGCTCGGCAGCGAGTGGCGGCGCGGGCCCGAAAGCGATCTTGTGAGGGTCCGTGCGAAAGCCCTAAAATGAGCGGCTCCCTCGCCGGTTCCGGCTCTGTAGTGCCCGCGAAGCGAGGCCTGGAGCCCGATAGTGAGGGGAGAGCCGGGGGCAGGGGGCACCGCCGGGGGCTGGGCGGCCGCGGGTGCGGCCAGGGCTCGCCTGGCAGCGGCGTGGCAAAGCAGGGGCTGGCGGTGGGGGAAGACGGAGGAGAATCACAGAATGGTTAGGCTTGGAAGGGATCTAGTTCCAAACCCCTGTCACGGGCAGGGACACCTTCCCCTAGACCAGGTTGCTCGGAGTTCCATCCAGCTTGGCATTGAACACTTCCAGGGATGGGGCATCTGCAGCTTCTCTGGGAAACGTGTGGCAGTGTCTTATCACCCTCTCAGTTAAGAATTTCTCCCTACTATCCAATCTAAACCTACTTTTTCTTAATTTGAAGCCATTCCCGGTTAGCACTTGTAGAAGTCCCTCTCCAACACTCTTGTAGCCCACTTTGGGTACTGGAAGATGCTCTAAGTTCTCTCTGGAGTCTTCAGGCGGACAATCCGAACTCTGACTGTCTTCATAGAAGAGGTGCTCCAGCCTTCATGGCCCTCTGCGCTTGCTCCAACAGGTCAATATCTTTCATGTGCTGGGAGCACTCTGGATGAGAGGTCTCATAAGAGTGGAGTAGAGCGGCAGGATCACTTCCCTGGTAATGGTCACACTTAAACCCTTTAATCAACTTTATGATGTTTCCACTAAAGGTATTGCTCATTAAAGGAAGAAAAGTTTGAAGTGTGACATCTATAAGTAATTTTTTTTCCCCCATAGGTAAGTAGGATCAGTGGAAGGAAAAACAGGATGGTGGTGTGACATGTCCCTCCTTGCTGGGCGTCACCTGCTGTAGCATCTGCAACACATGTAACTGGTGGTATAGCTGCTGCTGCTTAAAAAGGTGCCGAGACCCAGTGTCACTTTCTAGTCATGGCCTTGGACTTCAGCACTCTGGGGTTGCCATGGCCCTTGCTCCTGAGTGCCAAATGCAAGAAAGGGGTCTAGGTGTAAAGTAGTCTGAAAAAAAAAATAGTGCAAGAACATGCAAAATCAGCTGTGCTTTGCAGCATACAGGTCTTTTTAGTTAACTTGGAGGCAAAAGAGTAAAAATACTGGATGGGATGAACATTGGAGCATTTCTAGGCTTTAATTCACAAAATCACCAGGCTTTATGGTGCCCAGTGCTCAAAGCATGTTTTAATTGGAACCTTCCAAAACTTGCTGAAGCTAAAGCTGATGTATGAGAGCAAAATGTCTCTACAAAAAAGATGAGGTGCCTTAAGTTACCTTTTTCTTCCCCTGCTTCTTTAATTTGGGTGACTTTCTGCAGTATTTGGATCTGCTGAGAAGCTTTGTAATTAGATGGAGAGGGTGAAATAGAAATGGAGCTCCTCTCAAGTTTGGGATGCAGTCAGGAAGGACTGTTTGCTTAGTTGGTGTGTGAATGCTCTTACACTGAAAAATCAAATTTTATTAATAGCTTTAATGATCTGAAGAATTCATAATTTAGGTAAATGCCTTCTAATTGTGTGATGTAGAGACAAAAATAAAAGATGGGTGTATATTTATGTGAAATAGCAAGTGGAGAGATATTGAACTTCTGTGGGGTTCTGGCTATGAAAGACTGATTGAATTTGAACTGCTTTTTGTGTAATTGTGTTTTTTCATTTCCTGGCTGTCAGTGTTGCAGTTTGTGACACAGACCAAAGCCCAGACAAGTCAAGCGAAGGTTTTCAATTTTCCATTGATTTTTGTGGGCTTTGTCTGGTCTCTTAGCCGATTATGGTGTCATCCTATTGAAACAAATTAAAAAAAATAATTAGTGCACAATTGTTTGGGTGGTTATCCCAGCTGGATTCATCTGGCAGTTCTCTGCATCACTGTTTATATTCCTTAGCAACCACAAGTTGAGTGCTCTGTTTTACTACTGTGTAAGAAGTTCTGTCTTTGCTGTCTTTATTACATGCACACTTAGAACAATAACGTTTTGGTGCAAGTCTTGCATAAGTCATGAAACATCGGTAAGGTCTACATATGGTTGTTGTTAATGTCTCCTGTCATCTGAAACTGTACTAGCTCCTTCTAAACCTTCTACGTGCTATGTCCACTTATGTGTTAAAAGCACTAAACAACAAACAGAATAAAAAGGTCTAAAGAAATTTGATTTAAGAAGAACAGGGAGATTAGGCAAATATTGTTACTTTGCTGTTTCCTTTTCCCCTAAGGACTTCAGGGTATTTCTTTTAAGAGGAGGACAAAGGATTGAGGCAGTAAACACAAAAATTTAACCGAGTTGCTGTTTTTTGCAACTGTATCAACAAAGTGTAAATCTCTCCAAGACGCTGCACTACAGCCTGGGAATACTATACGTTTGTTAGCTCTATAGCATGTTTATCCTGTAATAAACGTTTGAGTGCCCTATTTGAAGCGGTCATTTCACACGGTTAAATGTGAGTGTATGACTGACACGATGCTGTCCGCAGAGGACCGATCGGGGCGCGGAGCTGCTCCCTAAGCTGGTTAAAGGGGTTAAAAGCTGGTGATCCAAGCGCGATCCTTGGCGGAGCCGGGCCCGCACCGGCGCTCGGCGGCCGCAGGGGGGCGCGTGCGCACCGCGTGTGCGGGCAGCGCGCTCCAGCTCTGGAATAGCAATTCCGGCTAAAATCGTATTGGCATCTTTTATTTGGCTGTGATTAGGAGTCCTGCCTGAACAGCTTGGCTACCCGTGTTTGAGTGAATGGGTTAAGTTTCTGCCGGTAATGCTTCTTGAGGGGTGGGGATGACAGAACTGGCAAGTGGCGCCGTCAAAATAGCCTTACGATGTGAAGGTGGGAATTTTATCATGACGAATTGGAATGGCTGCTCATGAGAAAATCGCATAAAACCGGAAAATGGAGAAGTGAGAGATCAGCCATTGTAAACATTAGAAACAAATTGTTTCTGCCAAGTGCTGCCTTCCCTAGGAAAAATGCTGACTTTGGCAGCACATTTATGTTTGCAGAACACCCTGTGTGCAGCAAGACATCACTGGTGTGCAGCAGCCACTGAGATCAGGAAGATCTCAGCAGTACAGAACAGTCTGAATCTAGGATGTGAACGTCCACTGACACAATTACTGCAGAGATCAGAAGTATCTGATTTTCCTGTGGGAAGGTAAAACTGCTAGGAGTGTTTTCGCTTTGGAGACAATTAGCAGAAGAGATGTGAAATTAGTTGTCCTTTGGCTTGCAGATTACTTGACTGATTTCCTGACTTCTATCTGTCTTTACTGTAAGCTCTTTCCCACTCTAAGGGAAAGTAACATTTCTATTCTTCCTTCATGTCATGCCTTTTTCAGTGGGACCCTGATCATGCTTGACCTAATCAGAGCTGCTGCAAGAGAAATATAGTGCTGCCATTTGCTCCTCTCCTACTTTGAGGCAACTGTATAAACATGTTTATAGTATTTTTATCTGGGGTTTTAAAACTTGATGCATTCCTAAAATGGGAGAGGGCTCAAGGAAGAGTGAAGATTCATTCTCAAATAGTTACAAATCATGCTGCCTATCCAAATAAAATTAAACAGCATCCTAGTCTCACCTGTATGCTTGCTGACCATCTAGGTGTTAGGAGGACATCCTGATGTGTTTTCTGCTGCTGTTCATGTTATTACACACACACCCTTTTTAAAAAAAAAAAATTTTTTTTGGTAGTAGCTAGCTCCTTATGCTTCAGAGACTGTCAGATGAAAATAGCAGGACATTGATGATATTCATAATATTTGTAGCAACTGTCGAATGATGCTGTCTTAAAGTGGAAGATGTGCAGTTCTGCAGAGTGACAGCTGTGGCTTGTATATGTTTGAAGCAGCCCTTGCTACCTGAAGGTGGCACCCAGACATATAGCAGTCTTACTCTAATTGACAACCTTTTTTATTCTCCTTTTTTGATTTTTTTGAGTGTACAAAGGCTATCATCATTGCTTACATCTTTGTCTTTTTTATCCAATCAAGCAAAGGGGACAGCACAATATCTAGAACAACCATTTTCTAGATATTCTAAGAAAAAAAAAAATAGAAAAGCTGACTTTCACACTAACATATTCCTCAAAAGCAGTTGCTTGTTCCAGAATGTATTCCTTTGATAGGATGTCTAATAAAGTGAGATGTTTGGCTTAGACATTCATCAGATATTCCTGTGCTTAAAAAAAAGAGGACTGATGTATTTTGGATCACTTTGTCCACGCTATAGAAGCTGAAATTGGATGGAGCAAAGATCAGTAACGTATCCAGTTAATACACTAACGTATAAATGAAATTAATCATAAGAAATGAAATGACTTCTCCTGACAATCTTGAGATAAATGCTGTTCCATAATACTCCAGTCTTGTCAATTTGAATTTATATTATAGGCAAACAGTTGCTGACATGCGAACTCTATTGTGTAAATCTCCCAGGAAGCAGGTACTCACTATTATTTGTGACATATATTATTCCCAGGGCTCAACCTTTGTTATCCATTTTCATTTAGTGGAGGCAAAAGTGTTTTTCTCCCCTGGTCTTGCATGTTCCTCTGTTCCCAGCAAGGTCACATGTTTGTCTGGTGCAAGTGTGGCATGGAAAAAGGAATGATCCTGAAGGCAAAATGAGATAATGGAAAAGTGAAACTGTTGCTTCGTTATTGTCATTGCCTGGAGAAAAAATATGCTTCTCACGTGTGGTGACAACTGGTAGTAGAGATGTGTTGTTTCTTTCTGTATTTTGAAGTTTGTCTATTGAACAGGAAAGAATTTGCTCGTTTTGTATCTAGTTGTCTTCAAACTGATGAAGATATATTTTTGTTGTTACTTCTTGATTAAAATTTGGCCTTTTGTCATGAGAGTAAGTTGGGCATTTATCTATTAAATTTTATTTTTTGGGCCTTGCTTTTGTAAACATAAAACAGATCAGACTCTTCTGTATCCTACTGCAAGCCAAATTTTATATTCAGTAGTTGCAATAGAATTATGCTTCTGTTCCATTAGGTTTTATTCTTAAGAGCTATGTTTCTTCATGTTCAAATCACATCTGTAGTAAGAAGAAAATTGTCACTTCTGAGAACAGGCATCTACATGTGTTATCAGAACAGATGTGGATAAGCCAGACTCTCATATCAGTCTTTGAGTGCTTCTCTGCCTGCAGTCATTACGTGGCTCCAAAGATGATACAGAATTCCTAAAGCAGCCTGAAGGTGCTTCTGTCACTCTGAATAGACAGGGAATCTGGGGAGATTGCCTGATGTAGCCTTTGAAGAATGAAAATTTTCTCCTGTGTTGTGTCCCATAACATGCAGGCTTAGCTTGATATACTTCACAATTGTTGTATGTAACTAGGACTCTTTAAAAATTTTGGAAAAACTGTTGAAAAAGCATATTTTTTATTTGTAGAGACTTATGAAATGGACCAAGTCTATCTCCTGCCTAACTTCCCTAACATCTTTTGTCCTAGTATATTTGTTTTGACGTACTGTGTTCCTGTGTTGGGAATATCATGCTTCCCTCTGTTGTTGGCCAATGCCTTTGAGATTCAAGCCTTAGACAGATCAGAAGCTCCAGAAACTACAGTCTGTCCTTTAATGTAAAGAGTCTCTGTAATGTTGACAAGAAGTTAGTCTAAAAAATGTTCTTCAGTGTCCTTGAAGAAAGAAAAAGCCCTGACTAGGCAGAAATGAGGAGAACTGAGAAGATGAGTGACATTTGTTTATGGGGTACCTCAAGGGTATTTTTTCCTCAGACCACCTCTCATTTTTTTTCGTTCTTTTCTCTCTTGAATGAGAATATTCACAGAACACGCTTAAAACCTGAGGTTTTTTTCTGTTGATAATTGCTACATGTGGCTGCTCTTTCCTAATGAAATTTCTAAATGCATTCTAGTTCTAATAATGCTCATTTGTTAATTCAGGCTGAAGTAAAGTCTGTTTTAATTATGGCATCTTTTTCTACTCTGTAATCCTTGTTCAAACAAATGCTGAGCCCTGCAATTCCAAGAGTGAAAAATATGCATTGTTGTGCAGATTCTTGGCCTTTTCCATGCAGGTGGTCAAGGTGATCCTTCCTCCTGGAGTATATTCATATCTGCCTGAATGCTGAAGAGGTGTGGGATCTTTGGGTATCATCTCATTTTTTTTTTCTTTTTTTCCCTCTGACTCTTTATTCCTCAGACCCTTATTTCTCTGTTATGCTTTCCTCTGGTACCTACAGCTCTGTCATTGATTCCTTGAAATTGTCTCACTTTAGTTCCTCTGTCATCTTTCATATTACATGGAACAGCTTCTTAGTTAAAGCAAACCAAATTTCTCCTCTCTTTTCAGAGGAGATCCTTAACCAAGATATTTGGGTTGTAACCAGGGTGTAGTTTGTCTACATGTGGCTTTGTGCAAAATGTCATGTGTTTTTTTTTTTTTTTTTTTTTTTTTTTTTGTTTTTTNTTGTTGTTGTTGTTGTTTTTAACTGAACTCTTCCTTAGGCAGTGACTAAGTGTTTTGCTGCTGCTATGTCTAATGCTGTAATGCATAATGTAACTTTCATAGGACAATCAGAATGATGTATTATCTCTTGGAATAACAAGACAGATGAAAGCAAAATTATGAGTTCTACAGGGTCTGGTAATCTTGGAAAATCCTCCTTTAAAGATGACAGATTATGATTGAATAAGGTTATATTAATTTATCATCAAATAATAAAACTTCTAGGAGAGATAATTTTTTATTTTTTTAAGTAGTACATCCACTTTCTTCTGATGTTGAACTCCTCACTTTCACTTTGTAAAACAGCTTTATTCCTATGTCAGGTGAGTCTTGATTGTGCTATTGTTGTTTGGCATATTTTGAACTTCAGTGTTTGTGTCCCAGACAAGTTCCTCATCCCTTTACTTTGTGGCTTATCTGGGCCATGATTCAAAATCCTCAAAGAGGCAGCCTCAGCCAAGTTCATTTTTATGATCTCAGTTTGTAAATCACACTTGCTTTCTGTGTTTTTTCATACACCACTAAATTTAAAAATGATAAACAGTTCTGCAAGCACCAACAATCTGTGGACTTGTACCTCTCTGTCAGCACATTCAGCAGAAGCAATTGCATTCACAGAAAGAATGATAAAATTGACTGTATCATATAGACTGAGCAGCATTTTAATGGCCTTTTAGCATTCACCAAAAGCTCTTAGCTCTGCAGTTCCTTTTTTTTGTATTTTGTTTTTATTGCATTCATGTTATAAATCACTGCTTTTAAAATGGGTTTAGAAAGTGCTTTTTTCTAAAGCTGTCAGCAATTAAATCGCAAAAGTGAACTTCTCAGGAATTAAATTATATAAATTAGTCCGATTAATTGCTAAAACTGAGGCAGAAACTGGTACAAGTAAGATGAATTGTGGAATGATGGAATTACATCTAGAAAACAAGAACATTTATAAGGCAAATTCAATAGATGACATAATAAAACAGTTCATCTTCATATATAGAATATGTCTGAATTTCCTTAATTTGACTGAGGCATTGAAATAGCTGTTTATACAACCAGACCATATTTTTAGAGTAATTCTAGCTAATGCCATGTCTTTATTGTGGAACTGAGTAGAAAGACAGAGGGAATAGTCTGTTGCCAATGCTTATTGATAGATCTTGTAGGGCAATATTGCCCATGAATGATGAGCTGTGTTTGTGAGTGTCCTTGAGATTCTAGGAATTGTGAATCTAAATTCTAATTTTTCATATGAATTTAGGGGAATTCTTTGTTTCTGTAGTGTGCAGGAATTCTTTTGAATGATTATCGCATAGGTCAGATAAGTAGGTGTTTGGAAAGATTGATGCATGTTCTGTTCTTCCCTGAAGCGGCTGAAATTAGGATCTAAATGAATGTACTTATGCTTCTAGGAAAGTCAGATATTTCCCTTGCAGGTACTCCAGGCTGAAACTTGGAGGAATATTTTAGAAAACTGAACTTGTGTTAGGCACAAGGCAAGCATGCTAACTTCAAGAGATACCAGCTCTGCCTTGACTACACCTACCACAGACAGAGAGCTAGGGGTGATACACATCTATAAAAGTAATGTTTTTAAAACTAACCACCTTACTGAGTGTTCTTGGGATTTGTCCACGTGTTCTTGACATCTGTCATGTTCCATGGTACAGTGTATTATCCATGGGTCTTAGGGATTTATGATTATTTTTCAAGTCACTAGAAAACTAAACTGCCAACTGAAGGAACTTTGAAGTTTTCTCTACTTCATGCTGCAAATTCCCCATGATTCCAAGAAGGAAGTGCATGTCTGATTCCTGCATGTTTCTGGAAGACTGTTGAGGTGCTGTGCTGGATATCTGCTGTTGGACCTTAGACTTGCCAAGCTTGGTAAAATATCAGGATTTTTAATCTGTTATTTGATGGACAGCGTGGCAGCTCCTGAGTCTTCAAGGGCTGTGGTGTGTTATACATGCTTTGAGGATTTCCTATGGGATAGCTTGAGCCTTCCCCAGCTCTTCATCCTCTTGGCAGTCCTGACTTCTGTGATGTGAGTGTCTTGGCACTACAGCATCTAGAGCTGGTAAAATACTCTTGAGAAAGTTCTGTAACTGAGCCTTACTTTTTGGGGTGTGGGAGGGGGAAAATGAATACTGCTTAGAGGTTTTGAGCCTGTGAGAGTTATAGGTGAGGAACTGTAAACATTTCAGTTTAGACATCACAACAGTAAGAGGAAAAAAGAGTGCTGGGGGTGAGAGGAATATCATGTGTGATACTTTTATAATTGTTTATTAAAAGTTCCATTGTCAAATGCTTTCCAATATTTTTCTGACTTAAAATGAAAATTAACAACAGCTTCATAATAGAAATATTACCATACATTGATCTGTTTATGAAATTATCTCCTATACCCTGCCTTCATACATATTTAGGTGTTGCTGGAGTTTTCCAAAGGTTTTGTGAATTACCTACTTGAGACATAATTTTCCTAAGCTTCCTCTTAATCTGTTGGCACTGTGTCAAATGAAGTCTTTGATTTTGATAAAGCTGCATCAAAAATTTGAACTTAGCTTCATGTGAAACTTAAAATTTTAACATCCCTCACTCCACCTTCCCACATCTCCCTTCTTGGTTTGGTGGCTGTTTATTTCATTTAGTATCAGACGGTTACGTATTTTGATATATTTTGGGTTTATTTGCTCTTAGTAGATAAAGGGAGAAGCTTGGTTACATAATATTTCAGTATGCTTCACCATGAAATTTACAGATATGGCTGAATATCACTGAGACAACCTGAAAGCCTGACCAGTTCTCCTAATTATTCTTTGTCTCTTGCAGGAGTGGTGAGCATACTTTATAATTCTAGGACTGAAAATTAAGTGAATCTTGCAGAAAGCAGCAGAAAGTTCTTGAAATCCATGGGGTACTAAAGTTGGTGGGGGCTTAATGAGATTTTAAAACCTGGAAATGTGCTGTGCAGTGCTGGATGGTTCAGAGGGATGCTGTCCACCTGAATGCTCCTGCTTACTTAGCAAAAGCTATTGTATTGAAGCAGAAGTGGGAAAAGCCTTAACTTCACTGGCAAGTTTTTCAGATTCCTGTGCATCTTTGATTATTTCCCTATTTACAGAATATCTGGATGAATGCAGTATTGCATAATAACCTGTCATTTTAAAAGGTTTTTTTGCATAACTGGTCACTTCAGATGTTTTTTCATCTTCAAAGGATACTGTTTGAAGCTCTGAAAGGCATAAGCCAACTAATAGGATTTTCACCCCTGCTTTAAGGAACTGATAGCACTAGCCTTGGTGGAAGCAGTTTTTAAACACAATTGCCCTTCCTTAGGGGAATTTTCTCACAGTTTAAGGCAAAATCTTCTATCCATAACCTACAAATAGTAGTTTCAAGGCTGAGAATATTATGGTGCTAAATATTCAGAGACCTGAGGTCTAAGCTAGTAATTTTCTTACTGTAATTTGTATCCACAGCATTTCATCCCACGAGAAGAAATTGCAGAAAATATAAGTTCAAGTCTCTTGCCTATCTTTATTTTCTGTATGAGTACATACCTGGAAAAGGGTGCTGAGATTTGCACCAGAAACTAAATTTCAAGTAAAAAATCAGTTGTTATTGGAAGGAGCTGCTTTAAAAATTTGATCTTGGTAGCTCATGAACACTGTTGGTTGCCGAATAGTACGCATACAGATTGTGAGAATAGTCTCTTTTTCTCAGTTTGAGAATTACTTGTAAACTGATTATGGATCACTTGTGCCAGGCTAAAGTAGTTTAGAAGCTGATTGTATTTTGAACATTTTAAACAAGACTTTCACAACAGTACAGAAAGTGATTTTCTGCTATTGCTGTGTCAGTTGTTTATTTCTCTGCTTTTCAGTATCCCTAGAAGATGAGCCAACTATGGTTCTACATATACTCTCAGCTGTGTTAGTCTCTGCTTTCCATAGAGAAGGTCTCCTTTGCTCGATTGTCAATTGATTTTTCTCTGTCTAGGTATTATCTTGGTTTTACAAGTTCCTGCAAAACTGGCAGCAAGGTTTCAATAAATAAAATTGTTAAAATGCTGGCTTACTTAATGTCTGTTGCTGTGTGAAGAATCCAGTATTATATGAAAGAGTTTGATATTTGAATGAGGTGTAAGAGTATTTTGAAAATTTCCAGAAGAAAAGAGGATAAACTCCATCTTAATAGAATTATTGTTTATTACTGATTTTGCAAATTCTTCCTTTCACTCTGGAGATATTTTATACTTTTCTCCTGTAAAATATGCTATTGGCCTATTTAGCCATTTATCTATGCTGCATTTGTCTACCTTATGTGCTGACTTGATAGCAATGTCTTGGATTAGGAGAAGTCACCTAAAAACACTTCTGTTCTGGTGAAGTCTTGGAATATTCTGAAGGGTTTTCACTCCATTTAACCTTATATGAACTTTACCTGATAGTTTAAATTTGAAACAGCTTTAAGTAACATTTCTTTTCATACCTCTGAACTGGTTTATATTGCTCTCATTCACCAGACAATTTTTGGCTTTACCATGGTCAACTCCCAGCCTAGATTGAACTGGAAGTGATGAGTTTTCAGGTTTGAAGTGCTCTCCCTGCTTTACGAATTGATTGCACTGTAGTGCATTCAAGAATAACTTTTAAAGATCATGTAATCCTTTCCTGTATCTCAGTAACTTGTTAAAGATGGGAAATGGTGGCCTTATGTCACTTGTCTGCCTAGGAGAGAACAGTGTCTGCAGTGGCTAGAACAATAGTGTACCAAATATTAGTTGGAGTGCATACATTGCCTTCTTGTTCTGCGTTTTTTGTGGTATCTGAAGCACCAAGCAGTAATTACTATGGATGGCAGCATGCCAGAGGCTGGATGTCAGTCCTTATGTTCAAGGTATGCTTTGTAGTTCAATTTCTGTCTAAATTCTTGAGGCCTCCTCCTGCATTTGAGAGCTTTTGTATAAGACACAGTAATAATCCTACAAGAATAATTAGAATATGCCTAAGCTGCAAAGACTGAGTTTCATAGTTTGTTGTACTGCAGTGTTTGCTTCCAATTATAAAACATAAAATGAGACGGTTCAGTTTTTAGACTCATGAAATCAGAGTAATTTAACATTGAGCTCTCTCATCCCCATCTTCAGGGAAGCAGTGTGCTTTGGTGAACAGAAAGCAACTCATATTTTTAGACAGTCTGTGAAACAGGTTAACATAGGCTCTAAATACACAAAACAGCTTCATCCCTAGCACCTTATTTTCTGTTGGTAAAACTTTTTGTAAAATTTCCGAAGTAGAACTTGCAGAAAAATAGTAGAAGTACAATAAAAGAATATTTTACCCTCCTTTGCATCCAGATCACGCTTTTCTTCATGTCATCTGAAGATGCAGCTGTTCTTTCATATAGTTGATTCATGTCATCCGCAATTAAAATGTCCTTGCTATTTAAAAAATGCTTCTCAGCATGTCTTAAAAGGTTGTCAAAACAATGTCTTGTTCACAGTGAGAGAAAAGCTCTTGATGCTTTACAGAAGATTGATGCAGTGACTTGACTAGAAAAATCTGGTTTTATCTGATTTCAGATGAAGTCATAATTTTTTGTATCTTGATGGTTAGTTTAAAACCAGATCTTCCTGATTTGAAGCCAGAGATGGTAAGACGCACCTTATTTGTGATTCTTGGATGATAGAACTTACAAGTACATTCATGCTGATCTCATTGAACATTGCCATTTCTATCAAACGCTGCTTCTTTCTTTTACCACATGCATAACTNACATTTGATAATTGATAAAGAAAGTGGTGTTGTTTCTGCTCTTACTGAGTCTTTTGAGGAAAACAATACCATGAGGCTTGTTCTTGGCTACTTGGAAATATTTGGCCATTTCTAAAATATTGGAAAAAAAAAAAAAAGAAATGCTTCATTCAACTTGATGAGAAGATTGTATTGTCACAACCCTTATAATAAAGTTTTAGTAACATGATTTAAAACTTCTTCCCTCTGGAATTCACTATCTCAAACTGGACACACAGGTGTCCTATTTAATGTGTGGGGAGGGTTCTGCTTACAAGTATGGGGTCCTGGTGTACAAACTTCTAACTAAACGACTAGCAGCTGTGTTTCAGTCCTTGATACTTAATAGGATGCTTACGTGGTAGGGCTGCCTAGCTCCAGATTGTGGCAGGGTGTTTTTGGTCTAGTTCAGAACCCATGCTTCTCTCTGTGAAGCTGCCTGGTAAGCAGTCTACTAAGACTACTCTCCGGAATATGAGAGGACAGAATCTCATTCACATTGTCAGTCAAAGTTCTTGCCTGTGAAGTTATGGATGGTTTGTGATTTGGGGGTGG
>WEKY01031611.1:2436-19007 GCA_013390045.1 Picathartes gymnocephalus | reverse complement strand
AACCTGAACACTGTCAGCATGAAGCTCCCCTCCTTCATACATATTGGCATAACATGGAGCAGTGCTAAGTACTGAAAACAGTGTGACAATCAACTTCCTCAGTTTTTTAAGGAACTTGGGCAAAAGAAAGAGAGGAAAATCTTCATAGTTATGCTACTGATGCCTGAGTTGGCTACCTGGAAACAGAGACTAGACAGGAGTAAGGGAATAAAGGTGGATATTTATTTGAAGGCCTTCAAGGGCACACCTTGGAGAGCACACCCTGGGCTACCAGACCCAAGATGGACCCCAAGATGGACGACAAGTCACAAGTTCTTGTCACAGTTACAGGTTTTGGTCCATTTGCATATCAGCATAAATTCGCCAATTAAAACTTCAGCTACTGATGTAGTTCTCCCCAGCTTGCCCCCCCTTTCTTTAGATGTTGGTTTACACTTTCTGGGCCTAGGACCGTCCAAGTGCCCTTGGAGAGCAGGCCTGGAGAGGGTTGTTATGTCTATCACTGCCCGAGAGAGCAGCTAACAGGTAACAAAGCACTTCAGAGTTACAAAAGCACTAAGTACAACACGATCTAAGAAATATAAAAGTTAAAATTCAAGGCATCACTACCACTGCAACTTTGCTATTGAGATAATTGGCTTTGCCAGAAACTGCACTGAATGTTTTGTGAAAACAAACAGCAGGGAATCCAGAACAGTTTATAGGCAACAGGAAGTAACCAGGATACTTAAAACCTTGTACTGGCCAGTGTTGACCGGATGATGCAACTGCAGAAATCAACTGAAAAACACTTATAAGGGCATCAGATATGACAGAAAGGGAGTAGGTGAAAAAGATTGTAAATAACAAAACTCTACTGTCTGTATATGTGATGGGAATGCACAAAGCAACAAGAAGTTCACAATGGTTTCAGTCCATTTGGGCGTCACAAACGCTAGAGCAATATGATGCTGTTTGGGACAGCCAGCACTTCAAAGAAGACGACTGGTCAGCCAAGACAGCCACAGCCTCCTACCTGCAAGGATCCCCAAATGCAAAAATGCATAAAGGCTTGACTGAAAAGTGATTGATTGAAGAAGGGATAATTTTAGCAGAGAGGTGCCATAATTGCCTGTCAGTGCTTGCAGAGACCACTCAGTGATCAGGGGCAGCTCTCTGGGTGAAGCAGCATCAACAAAGGCAGCACCGTGAGGCTGCAGCACTGCAGCCCTCTGGAGCTGTGCTGTGGAGATGGCCAGGCTGGGTTTCTGACATTCTGGGAAACCTAAATTTTGCTGAAATTAAAAAAATAATTACCCAAATAAGATAGTACGCAGAGCTGAGTCAACCTTACTCAGCTTGTGTTTAAATTAAACCTTTTTTTCTTAAGGAATCTGCTAAACTGTAGAAATACTGTGCTTTCAGCTGTGACTCACTTTCTCCCACTGTATTTCTTTGCTATTTTTGCTACAGAACTTTCCTGTTTGTGCAACACTCCATGATGGAATTGTCTTTAATGTCAATAAAAAATATTTTTGAAAAGATATAGAGAGAAAAATGGGGGAAATATATATATAGCCTTTGCTATATATAACAAACTGGAGACAACAAGTAGTCATGAGCCAGACACTTTTTCCTCTTCACTGAACCCCTCTAACCCAGGCTTCGTTCTTCTACTTTTAAAATTTTATTTCAAGTATCAAAATGTGAGACAGCAAAATCTAAGAAAATCACACATAAGAAAATGGGACCCACATAAGATAAGGTATTCAGGATATTCAGCTCTATCTCACAGTAGGGAGTGTTTGAGTTTAGACTTTAAAGCTCTTTTAGGCCATAGTTAGAAAGGTCTTAAAATGAGCTAAAGGCACTTTACAAAATGTTTCCAGTCTCAGAGAAAAGAAATGTTTAGTACTGTTATTATTTCTTCCAGCAAAATGATCTCCACACAAGGCAGAAGAAGCACTGAGAAGCTCATACTGCCTTAGTAACATTCCTTAAAGCATTGTGCATCCCAGAAGGCAAGTAATCCAGCTTGAGTGTAATGTTCTTGGTGAATAAAAGGCCAAAGTTCCTATTCACTTCAATAAGGTCAGGATTTCCCACAGGAGGCATCCCACCTTAATGCTTGTTTTTTAGTCCTGCCTCCAAAGCACCAACATTATACTCCTTTTTGGTGTGTCCACCTTTGCAGGTTTAGTCCAAATATTTTATAGCTGGTCATATCTGGTTATCAACAGCTGATCAAATCGACAACATACTTAACCTTTTCTGTGTCATCTGTCCTCATGGAAGACACAGGTATTTCTGGCAAACCTGTGCATTTTGGGGCCTGTCTTATCAACCCACTTATCATCCACCCACTATATACTTCCTGCTAAATCTGCAGGAAAACTCAGAATGAAAACCATGCAGCAGAAAAGATCATGTCTTGCAGTTCCCCTGAGCTGCAGGAAAAGATCCTTCTGAAGGTGATTTCTGGTTTACATGACATAGACCTTTGAAGTACACTCAATCTGGAATCAATTCAGGAATTTACAGATATAGGTTATCAGACCTTGTTTATTCACAATGATGAGAAGAGTTTAATTAATACCACACATATTGGTCAATTCTTTGCTTTTAAACCTTACCTTTTGCCCATCAGCCAATCAATATGTATTTTAATCTTCTTCCCTTTTCAGACATGGTTTTAACATCTCACAGAACAGAGTAGCAGACTTCACAATCATTAATTGCTATTACCAGCTCTTTCTTTTTCTGAACATCAGCAGTTTCTATAAAATCCACTTTCATTCATGTGTTATATTACCCATTCTTATTCACCACTTGTTTCTGAAGTATTCTTCTTTAAAACTGCAGAGGTTCTATTAACCAGGATTACAAAATGATTCTTTTATACAGTTTCCTTTATATTCTCAGATTTTCTCATTTGACATGGAAAAAAATTAGAATAAATTTCAGTTGTAGGTATAATTTCATATCTATCTACAAAACCTAAAATATGGATGAGGGAAATATTGTCATTTTTCCTGATGCAAATACAATTGAGATGTTTATTTTGGAATCTAGTCTAACATTTTAACCTGTGGAGTTCTAGGAGACAACTAAGCCCATGAAAATGAAAATATTTAAAGCTCTGTCAGTCATAGCCTACTAAAAAGCAGACATATTTCTGTTGATCTTTGGTCACATGTACCACACAGTAGCAGTTGATATGACTCCAGTTTTGTCTCCCTCTCTGTTCATCAACAAAATCAATAGCTACAGCCACTTTCACTGGCCTCTAATTTAATTAACTCAAACATAAAACAAAAGAGGGCCACAGGCAGGAGCAGAGTCAAGTGACTCAGGAAGAATATGGTATTGCTTTCCAGTTGTGCAAGGATGGAGTTAGAAAATTCATCTGGAGTTGAATCTGGCAAGGAATGTGAATGACAACAGGGAAGTGTTCTACAAGTAAAAGAAAAGCAAAAGGAAAATGTGAGCCCAGTGCTGAATGGAGCAAGGAAACTGATAACAACTGACATAGAGAAGGATAAGGTACTTGAGCTCTGATGTGACTGTGAGGCCACTTTCAGTTGTCTTTGAATGGTCATGATGACCAATCAAACAAGAGGTTCCCAAGAACTGAAACAGAGAAATACCACTCCAAGAACAAGAAAAAAAAAAAAATTAAAAATTGGAGAACAGCTCCTTTAGCATCAACTCAGTCTCTAGGAAAGCAATGAAAGACTGCTCCTGGAAACTGTTTCCTAGAATGTGGCAACTAGCTTGGTGGATGAAGGAAGAACAGAGGATGGTTTTTACATTGACTTTGGCAGCATCTCTGACACTGACTCTTGTAACATCATCACAGACCAGCCAACAAAGCACAGGTTAAATAAATGAACGGTGAATTAAAAAGTAGCTGAATAATCAAGCCTAGTGCTGTTCAACATCTCCATTAATGGCCTTGAGGATAAAGTGCATCCTCAGCAGGTTCACAGATGATACAGAACTGGGCAGTGTGACCGATACACCAGAGCATTTTGCTGACAATCAGAGGTGTTTCCACAAGAGAAAACTCCAGAAGTTCAACAAAGAGAAATTGAAATTCCCATAACTGAGGAGGAATAACCCCAGATACAAGTATATGCTGGCCACCCAGATGGAGGTCAGCTTTTCAGAAACGAGTTTAGGGTTTCAACCAGCAGCAAGCTGACCATAAGGCAGCAATGCATTCTCACAGCATAAAAGGTCAACAGTATCATGGGCTGCTTTGGGCAAAGAGTGATAAGCAGGTTCAGCACTGGTAAGGCCACATGTAGCCATATCGTGGCCAGATCTGGGCTCCCCAGTACAAAAGAGACATGGATATACTGGAACAACTTGTGCAGGGCAACAAGATAGCATATGTACTATACTACCTTTCATATGAGGAGAGGCTGAGAAAGCTGGGCTTGTTCAGCCTGAAGAAAAGCCAGCACAGGGGAGACCTTGTGCACCCAACAGGACAGAATGAAGACAAGGGAGCCAGACACTTCTCTGTGGTGCCTGGTGATAGGACCAGAGGCAATGGGCACAAATGGAAACACAGGAGGTTCCCTTGGAACATCAGGAAACAGTTCTTCACTGTGAGAGTGACACAGGCTGTCCAGAGGGGTTCTGAAGTCTGGATCCTTGGAGATGTTCAAAGCCCAACTGAACACAGTCCAGCAAACCTGCTTTAGCTAACCCTGCTCTGAGCAGGAGTTTGGAACTAGATTTTAGAGGTCCTATCCATCCTCAGCCATTCCGCAACTCTGTGATTTGTAAGCCAGTGGCTTGTTGACAGTTACATGCTCCAAAAAATTTATGAATTTGATCACTTCTGTGATCCATGAGAATGGTCACATCACTCGTGTAGTGGTATCATGGAATAGATGAAGTAATTATCATAAAACAGGAACATTGCTTAAACAAACCAAATGCTCTTGGGTACTGAAAGCTACAGACAGAGGGAATGAACTATGGCACCTTAGGGTATGCTCATCCTCTCATTTGCTGTGGATACAAACCCCAGGTTTCAAAATGATGAAGTTTCCCCTCCAATCTTTTATTATACTGACAGCCATTCATATGCGTATTGGTGTGTCCCATCATTATTGTGTGTTATATACAATGTTTTTCATATCTGTGCCAAGTGAATGGATCAATTTTTAACAACCTTAATTTTTCTGTCACCTTTGTCATCCTCTAAGTTCCCATCTTGAACGTTTTCCTTAATATGGTCAATCGGCGGGGCAGCAGTGACTGAAGGAGCTCTGCGAGTGAGGTTTAGATCAGGGTGTACAGGGGGAGTTCCATTCACAGGAGAGTTAAATAGCTCCAGGGAGCATGGCGAACAGGGGCGGGCAAAAAGGGACGCATGGCAGTAAGGGCATGGCACAGCACTTTGCATGGCAACTGACACAAGCAGGGCAGACAGCAGGGGCTCCTTTCAGACCATCTGTAAGCAGACAATTGAGGCAGCAAACAGACTGAATAGCTGGTAAGGAAGAGCATCTTCTGGCCCCAGTCTTTTTAGCATGCTAGTTTAAGCTTCCTCAGCTAAGGTGTTGACACGCCAAGCTCAGTCGCATGTATCTGCAGGAGTCACTGAACCAGCCACGTCAGAGGCCTCCAGAGAGACAAACCTGCGGATGGGAGATGGAGCTCTCCAGGTCACAGGCTCCCAGGAATGCCTGATGCTGCTCTGCAAGGCTGGGGCTGACGCTTATTTTGCAGATATGCTGTGGTTGAGGAGCTGTGTCACCAGAGGGGGGAGCTACAGGAAGAAGTGAACAGGCTATGGAGCATTTGAGACAAACGAGGAAGGGGCTGAGGATTATTTTCAGAGACATTACAGTCTCAAGGCTCTTGGGAGTCTCTAACTTCCATTGAAGTGGAGAAGCAGATGGACTCAGAACCCTGCACAGTAGTTAGTACAGGGTCTGTTAGTCCAGGGTCTGTTGAGATGAAGACTGGAAGCACATCACAGCATGCACCAGGAGGAAGGTTCCTCCTCCTTCTCAGAATCTGGCACCTCAGAAGACTGGCACCTTCTACAGCATGTGTAAGGCTCTGGAAGTAAGAAGGCCAGACGACTGATGAGGTGGGTGAAGGTCCTGGGATCAAGTGGCCTCCTAACGCAACACCATCTGTACCCCGCATCATGACCTCCTGTTAAGAGGAAAAGGAGAGTTGCAATAGGAGACTCCCTTCTAAGGGGAACAGGTGGCCTGACATGCAGACTGGACCCAGCTCACAGGGGCATGGATAAGGGATATTATTGGAAGACTCCCCAGTATCGTAAGGCCTTGTGATTACTATCCTTTATTGACTGTCCAATGGGGCAGTGATGAAATAACAAAGAGAAGTCCAAGGGCAATCAAAGAGATATCAGTGCTTTGAGAACACTGGTAGAAGGATCAGGAACACGAGTCGTGATTTCCTCGATCCTTCTGGTAACAACAAATATTATTAATAGGAACAGGCAGATCCATCAGGTCAACTTGTGGCTCTTAGGCTGGTGTAATCAGAAAAAAAAAGGTGGTTTTGACCATGTTCTACTCAACATCTGGTCTACTGACACCTGAAGAGATTCACCTTTCTCAGAGGGAAAGAAGAGTTCTAGCACAGGAGCTAGCAGGGGTTGTTGAGAGCTTTAAACTAGCTTGGAAGGGGGAAAGGGACCACACCAGTCTTGCCATGGTGAACAATGGGATGGTGTGACAAAACTAAAGGAAAAAAGTACTAATGGAATCCTTCAATCAGCTTCATTGATTACAATGTACCACACCTGAAATGTTTCTACACTAAGGTACACCACATGAGGAACAAAGAAGATGAGATGGGAGCTTGGCCTGGTCCCAGAGATTTGACATAATTTGCGTAAGTGAAACCTGGTGGGATGTGTCCTGTGACTGGAGTCCCCTGATAGACAGTTACAGGCTCTTCACATGGCACAGGCAGGGTAGAAGAGGCTGGGCGGTGGGATTGTATGTAATGAAAAGGACAAAATGTCTGGAGCTCACAGCTGGCAATGGCACGGTTGAGAGCCTCTGATAAGAATCAAGAGACAAACAAATAATGTGGATGTTATCATGGGACTCTACTACAGACCTCCCAGCCAGGACAATGATGCCGACAAATTATTCTTTGAGAAGCTAAAGGACACTTCCAAGTCAACTGCCCTCGTCCTTAACGGGGACTTCAACTTGCCAGAAATCAGCTGCAGCTGGTACAACCTGGGCCATGAGATTCCTAAAAAACCTAGATGACAACTTTAAGGAATAGGTCCTAAGGGAACTAACTCACAAAGAGCTCTCCTTGATCTCCTGCTTGTCAACAGAGAGGATCTCATGGATCAAAGTGGACACTGGCAGCTGTCTTGGCCACAGTGACCACAAAGTGATCGAGCTTAAAATTTCAGTTGACCGCCGGAAAAGTGCTGGTAACAATTCAGATATCAGGTGAGCAGACTTCAGGCTGCTCAGGGAATTACTGCGTAATATCCCCTGTGAAAATGTACTTACTGGTTCTCAGGTCCATCAGTGCTGGTCACTTCTTAAACATCACCTTCTAAGGGGACAGAAGCAGGCAATTCTCAGATGTCTGAAGTCAAGCAGACAAGGCAAAAGGCTGGCTTGGCTGAGCAGGAATCTTCTCTTGGAAATAAGACAAAAAAGGAAGGTGTATGCTCTTTCCACTGGGACCTTGCCCAGTGGAAGCAAGGTCAGGTGGCATGGGAGCAATAAGAGATGCTGCTCACTACTGTAGGGACAAAATTCATGTGGCCAAAGATCAAGTGGAGATGAAAATGGCCAGAACTGTGGGAGCAATAAAAAGAGATTTTTCATACATATTAAAATAGCAATATGCAGCATAAAAATAACACCAGCCCATTACAGTATGAGGATGGTCACCTCACAAACAGGGTCAGGGACATGGCAGAGGTGTTTAATGCATTCTTTGTCTCCGTCTTCAACACTGATGATGGACTAAGGGGCTCCCAGTCCCTTCAGGTGGAGAACCAGGACTGCAAGAATTATAAACTCAGCCCTGAACTTGTGTGGGATCTGCTGCTCCAGCTGGATCCCTACAGATCTATGGGGCCTGATGGGATTCATCCAAGAATCCTCAAAGAGCTAGCTGATGTCGCAAAACCTCTCTCAATGATTTTTGAGTGGTCCTGGCAATCCAGAGCAGTTCCAGCTGACTGAAGGCTGGTGAACATTGTCCCAGTTTTCAAGAAGGGCAAGAAGGAAGACTCTGAAAACTACAGGCCTGTCAGTCTCACTTCAGTGCCTGGTAAAGTTATGGAGAACAGTATTCTGAGAGCTATTAAAAACACCTAAAACATAATACAGTATTTGGTCACAGCCAGCATGGCTTCATGAGATTGAAGTCCTGCTTATCAAACCTGATTTCCTTTTATGACAAGGTATTACATCCAGTTGATCAAGGGGAGACAGCTGGTGTAACCCTTTTAGACTTGAGCAAAGCTTTTGATGCCATCTCTCACNTCAGACTGGGGACCTGTCACTTGTGGGGTTCCACAGCGCTCCATCCTCAGCCCTGAGCTCTTCAGCATCTTCATAAATTACTTGGATGTAGGACTGGAAGAGACACTAAGCAAGTTCCCAGATGATACGAAACCGGTAGGAGTTGATGCCCTTGAAGGCAGGGAGGCCCTGCAGAGAGGCCATAACAATTCAGGGGTCTGGGCAATCACCAACCATATGAAGTTTAACAAGGGAAAGTGCTGGATCCGGCACCAGGGATGGGGTAGCGCTGGATGTAGAGACAGACTGGGGAATGAGATGCTGGAGAGCAGTGCCATGGAAAGAGGCCTGGGGGTTCTGGTTGATGGAAAGTTGAACATGAGCCAGCAGTGCCCTGGCAGCCAGGAGGGCCAGCCCCGTCCTGGGGGGCATCAGGCACAGCATCGCCAGCCGGGCAAGGGAGGGGATTGTCCCGCTCTGCTCTGAGCTGGGGCGGCCTCACCTCCAGTGCTGGGGGCTGGCTTGGGCACTGCAATATAAGAAAGACATGAAAGTGTTAGAGAGTGTCCAAAGGAGGGCAATGAGGATGGTGAAGGGCCTTGAGGGGAAGCTGCATGAAGAGCAGCTGAGGTCACTTGGCCTGTTCAGCCTGGAGAATGAGAATGAGCACAGACCTCACTGCAGTCTGCAACCTCGGCATGGGGGGGAAGAGGAGGGGCAGGCACTGATCTCTTCTCTGTGGTGACCAGTGACAGGACCCGAGGGAATGGTCTGAAGCTGTGTCTGGGGAGGTTTAGGTTGGATATCAGGAAATGTTTTTCACCCAGAGGGTTGTTGGGCACTGGAAGAGGCTCCCCAGGGCAGTGGTCACAGCACCAGCCTGACAGAGTTCAAGAAGCATTTGGACAATGCTCTCAGGCACTTGGTGTGACTCTTGGGGATAGTGCTGTACAGGGCCAGGAGCTGGACTTGATGATCCTTTTTGGTCCCTTCCAACCCAGCATATTCTCTGATTCAGTGATTCTGAGTAATATATGTATGTCAGAATTCAATTTTTCTTAGAAAAGCATCTGAGTTCATGTAATAATGGTAAAATATTTTTGGGGACATAACACTTGTATTAAGACAAAACCATCTCAATATGAGTAACTGGGACAAAGAAAAGGCATTAAAATATTACTTAGAAATGACTTATGTTGGTGATCAAAACAAGAAAACTGGAATATCAGGTTTACAATCCAGTTGATTAACGCTGTATTTCTGATAGGATGTTTAAACTGCCCTAATATAGGAGAAATTCTAGAAACACTCAAAGTTGTACTACCTGGATCTACTTTCCTCCTTCATTCATTCTCACAGAGTACTCCTTCATTCTGGCAAAGGAAGAATTTTGATTGTGAAATAAATATACATATACATACACAACAGAAGAATCAAAGCAGACATATAGGAAATGGAGAATAGGAAATTGGAGCAAAAAAAAGCCTGTGGAAGCCATGCAGAAATTTCTATCACAAGAATTTTCTTATGACTGCTGAGTTCAGATTCCAGACTAAAGTCAACCCAAGTAGCTCTACACACTTCACCTTCACATCCCTAAGTTTCATATCTTCTCAGACTTGTCTATAAAAATTATAGTATCTAAATTGGATATGCATTAGACAACTGGTTTAATGGAAAAGATGACTAGTGCTTGCTCAAAGAGATAAGTTTGCATTTGACTAGCTCACATGGTGAACTGTAACTGCTGTGTGAACTTTCTAAGAGGTTCTTGTAGACTTGGACAGAGGTAGAAACCATTTCAGTTATTAAAAGAAACCAAGTCTTTTTGTGCAGCAGCAGAAAAGAGGAAACTCCTCCCTTTCGAATTACAAATCTTTATAGTGCAATTCTTTATGGCTAGGAAGAGAACTTCAGACACTTTTCAAATAACCCCAACTGTTTAATCTGTACCCTTTCGGAAGTCAAGCTGTGTGTGTACGTGAGACAGAAACATTTTTGTTGAAATAGGAAGAATGATATGGTTCTCTTCAACGCACTGTAAAACTACCCAATTCTTACAGGGGAAGCAATGTACATTTCCTTTGCAGAGAATGGCATTACATGGCTTGTGAATCTTCATCCTTTTGTAGTCTGGTTAGAACCTGTGATTACAAGGAACCACAGTAGGCAAATGGTCATTACATCCATTAACAAAGATATTAAGTTTTACCCAAGTAGAAAAGCAGCAAGGTCGAAGTTTAGCTTACAGAAAAACAAGCCTGAGCTATTCATACAAGATCCTATTTATCACTTCCTTTTAAATTTACTATTACTCCAGAGCCAGTTCAGTCAGGGTGTCTTCTGCCAGGTTTTAAGCAATTTGTTTGAAATTCTAGGAAATCCAATATCTCAGGAATAACATTCATTGATTTCCCTACCTTTCCCTATGCAGTGTTCAGCCACTCATACAGTCACAAAAGCGCAACACAAACAAGTATTCCACAAATACTTAACAAAAACTTTTAATGTAGTTACAGTTGAAAAGGTGTTTCACACTGGAGGAAATTTGCATTTTCAGTAAATTAAGATACATTCACAGGCTGCAGGACATTAATACAGTAGACATAACAATGAACAGATGTTGTAGATGGATAGCATTTTTCATCTGAGAATGAAAACATTATTTCATGGTACTGGAGCAAAATTGGTAGAAATTTAGTCTTAATGAGAATTTACAGTCAGACACCTGGACAAAGGGATTCCATCTCAAAGAATAAACTGGCAGGGTTTTTGTTAGTTTCTTTTTTGTTTGATTGTTGTCATTGTTGTTTGTGTTTTTTGTTTGTTGATTTGTTTTGGTTTTACATGTAGCAGTTGTAATGAAAGATAAAGTGGTTTTTTTCTCTTTGTCTTATAGGGAGCCACAGCAGCATTTGGTGTCCAAATCCTAATTTATTGATAAAATTACAGAAGTGTCTTGTTTAGAAATAATCAGAGCCTGAACAAGGCTACAGATGTCCTCTGAACCTGATCAGAGATTCATTGGTTTTCTTTCCTTCTGATCCTTCTGCTTCTAGATATTCTCTCCTGTTCTATATTATTTTCCTAAATTAGAGCATGCATTAGGAAAATATTAATACAATTTTTCTAATTGGTCAGTTTTACATACCTTCTTCTTGGAACTTTTTGGCCAAATGACTAGCTCTGCTTTGTAGTTAACCTAAGATTATATTTGGCTCACTCCTTTAAAAATGGGTTTATTTATAATGCCAAACAATAAATTCATCACACTTCGCTGTTAATAATTGAGTTTCCCTCTTTTTCTTGATAATAATTTAACACATTATGCCTTGATGGAGGCTTAAGAGTTCACTAAGCAACAGCTGGTTCTACCTGAATGCTACAAGTGCTTCTGGGAAAAATAAGTAGTTAAGGGCAAGGCGCACAATATGTGCACATACACCACAAGCTGCTAAAAAATACATTAAGTAAAATATAGCATTAACATGTTAAAAAAGCCAACACCCAACTTAAATGTTCATATACAAATGCATTGCACGGACAATTAAACTTTGAACACCAGGAGGTTCCCACAAATCTCCTTATGGCTTCACACGTCTGTATTGCTCAGTGCTTTTTCCAGCATAGTTGTGAGTTTCTGGAAGCTAGAAAGATCTACTTTTTGCCCTTGAGCCAGTGGTAGAGAGAATTAAGTCCCCACAGGCCAGAACTCTGTAGGTCTTGCCTGCTGAACTATACAGCTCTTCATAGTATACAGCATACTCAGTGCTGATCTTGGAAGAAGACATAGATCTGCAAATGTCACCAGTCATTCCTATGTGAAGCAGTTAATCTGCTTCCAGACATTTTCATAGTATCTTAGACACGAGGACAAAACTAAATAAATTTAGCTAGACCCATTAAGCCAGGTCCTTAAATGAACTTAAATGCTGCTACTAAAAAGCTATTATGACTTTCCACAAAAATCACTCTTTGTGATTTACTACTTACACAAGATTCAAACACTTAGTTATTCCCTTAGAAGGCCAAGTGTGATGTACCAATGCCATCTAATAAGATAGTATAAGGACTAGGAAGTTGCCCAAATGCATCAAAAGTTTCACACAAGCTAGGTCCATTTGCAGTTGCAAGCTTCAAGCAGGCTGCCTGATATCAACTTGGAAAATGACACTGTCTTGAAAAAAAATTTTTAAAAGTCATAACTCATGAGCATTTGCAAACTCATTTCCAAGACAGAATTCTAATGACTTCCAGAAACCACCCTGCAGTCATGAGAAAAATCCTGGAAAGCTGAGTCCAAAAGTGTAACAAAGTCCTACAGGACTGGACAAACAGCACGCAGACTACTCCAGCCAAAATAAGGAAGTATAAAGCAGCTGTCCATATGACAGCAGTTACTTTGGAATCATTATTCTACCGTGCAAAAGCTCAACACCAAATGCACCCTGCCGAGTGGGCACACAAGCTCTTGTAAACTCACTAGTGTTTTTCCTTCCTGTATTCCTCTTCAAAGGCCTTTGAGTTCACAATTTGCACTATTTTCTACATCTAAATTGCCAAGCCAGCAATTATTCCCTCTTTGTGGTTTCAAGCTGGCAGGAGAAGTTAACACTGAGAAGTATTCAGAGAAATAATATGAACTTACTTTTTCCAAACTTAGACAAGATGAAAAGCCATTGGTGTGTCCTAAGGCCAGATTATAAAAGCTGTCAGAAGGCACTTCTGTAACAAAACTTTCTTCAGGAGTTGGGTTTGTATTTTTCAAGGTACATTTACTAACTTGGGTGACACACTCAACAAAAAATCCCTTGAGATTAATTTATTTGTCTAAAGACTCAATAATTAAGTCTCACCAGTTCTCTCACGAGGCAGTCTGAAAACATATACAACAAAAGTAAGCCTAGTTCACGTTTCCTGTCAGTGTATAATGGATATTGCCACCATTTAGACAGTACAGGATTCCTATGCCAGCAGAGTATGACTATTCTGTCTGGCACACTGGTTTTTCTATAGCAGTATGATATGTCAGTGTATACTTTGCTGAAGAGAACTTTCTGTCAACAATCAGTGTTTCATTGGCATTAATGTGCAGTAAAAGACAACGAAGCATGACTCAATTAAACCACCAAATACTGCATTTAAATAACATTAACCCCCTGACATTTTAAAAGAACAGTGCTGGATTTTAGCTGCATGACTCTTGTTAAGGTCAGTGCTTTAATATATACAGCTTCCCACCCCAAATGTCTGACATAAATTTGTTTCAGTAAGCCAATTGAGAATGAAGCCCGAAATCAGGATTTATCTACTTCTGCAAACATTACAACTAAGATTTCTCCCATGCTATTATTTATGGGAACAAATTTTATTAACCTTCACATGGTGTTGAGGTAGGAAAGGTTTTAATATTGAATTCACAATTCTCCTGCTTTTGTTTAGATAATTAGCTTGTGGACTGAGGTTTACAAATTATTTTCAAAAGCTTTTTAGCCAGCAAAAATCTCAAATGCTATATAAGAAAGTCACAGGATGGAGTGTAGCTTTGGTTTCCTCCCCATATGTGCCAGTAAAATCCCATGCATTAGCAGGAGTTTATGTATGCAAGTCAGCACAGCATACACTGAAAGTTACTGAAACTCTTGCCCGATTCATACAAAAGTCACCCTCACTTACTTTGCTATGTACAGGTGCCAGATTTTGAAGCCTAATAGCATTTTTCCTGCAATGTGTAGAAGCTACATGCCTTTCTTAACTGTACTGCTCACAAGTACAGCTCCTATGATGCTAGCTTCCACAACTTTTAGGCACTACTAGTGTGGGCTAAACTATTCAGACATCTACAAGTCAACAGTTAGTGGGGATCCTATATGGGTTAATTGTATATCACACAAAAAGAAATGTAATTATTTAAACATAATTAGCATTGCTTTAATTTTGAACAATCTCTCTGTTACCATCATGCAGTGGAAGATTAAAAAATTTGTTTACTAAGAAAAAGAAAGGATACTTATACAATAATGGTGACAATACCTGTGCTTAAAATCTAATCTTTAAATCTAACATTTTCTATTTTTTAATTACTGACTTTCATGGAATTAGTCAAAATGAAGTCAAACCACTTATGAAACTCTAATCAGGCACAGTAGAGTCATGAGAAGGCAATCTGGTATCAGTAATAATTATTAGTACTATTAACTTATAAAGAGACAGGAAGCATGGTAAAGTGGAGGTGGTAAATAAAGAAATGAAGAAAAATTATTCAGTGGATCTCCCTATCCCCTGCTGAGCATTCCTTGGAAACAATTTAGTTTACAGACACTTCCTCATATTTTGTGTCCTTGTTCAATTTTTTTCATCAATCACTGGACACCAGAAATAGCAGATGAAGATTCAGTTTCATATGCATTGCTGAATGGCTGGTTTGTAAAGCACTGAACTGCAATACATAGAATTATATAAATTGCCCCAAATACCTACATGATGCTCCATGACAGCGATCAGATCCATGTTAGCATGACAAAGAGCATGTCACCTTCCATCTCCCATTGAAGGACAATTTGCAGAGCCCTAATTGAAAGTCACATTTAAATCTATAAAACTGAAGTCATAGTAGAGGCAGAGTACCTATAAGAAAATGTAATTTTTCCAGTTTAAACTTGTTGTACATAAAGATGGTAAATAATTTATGTAAAAATCACTCTAAGTTCCACTGGTTTATTTGAATACTCAGCAAAGAAGAAAGAAGACACTTAAACACTGAGTATATACCGAGGTAAATTTTTAGGCCATATGGAGAGTATGACGCAAAATGATTGTCCAAAAACAATCAGATTATGAAGACCAAAATCAAGCAAAGTTAGACAAAATCTAGTAATTTCATACTGGGCAAGATTAAAAGATAGGAAAGAATGCCCTAACAGATTCCTTTGTTAGTTTGGATTTCAAGCAGACTGGAGAGAGAAATGCAGAGTAAGCTTGGTGTTCCATCACCAGCAGTAGGAGAGGTGCTGTTCACATATAGATTTCATCCAAACTTTGAAGCTGCCAGGGGCTTTTTGGGGTTTATTCTCTGAAAAATAATCAAAGAACTACAAAAAACATCAGGAGAAAAACACTCACTACTAAAGCAATTTTGTGTATCAGAAGAGAGTTTAAATATTTTTTAGGAGCTTAGTTATAACACATGCAAATTTATCTCAAATTTAAAGCATTGGAAAACCTTTCAAGTACAGAATGACAGCAGAATGATCTGATGCTCTTGTAAGTGATCAAATTATCAGACTGACCTAATTGACGAAGAGGTTATATAAAATATTGCTTTTCACTTAATACAGGGCTTTAGCAGCGTTTGGAAACTTGGAGAGCCTTTTACAAAATAAAATGTCCCACTTGTTGAGTAAGGAATTATGGACTAGAGACATGGACAGTAAGTTAATTGCAAAACTGTCTGAACTGGTGAGCACAAAGGATGGTAATCAATGGCCCAAAGTCCACCTGGAGGCCAGTCACTAGTGGCGTACCCCAGGGGTTAATAAGGGGACCAATACAGACTCATTGTCAATGGCCCGGATAACGGGACCCAGCGCAAAATCCGCAAGTTTGCAGACGATACTACACTGGGAGAAGTGATTGACACATCAGAAGAATTTGCTGCCATCCAGGGGGACTTTTGACAGACTGGAGAAGGCCTGATAGGAACTTGATGAAATTCAAGTAAAGACAAGAAAGGCTGCTCTGCCTGGGGAGAATTACCTCCAGCACCAGGACAGGATGGGGACCCAAGGCTGACTGGGAACCAACTGTCTGGGGAGCAGTTTGGCAGAAAAGTACCTGGAGGTTCTTGGTGTTCCTGTTTACCATGAGGCAGAAATGTGCCCTGGCAGCAAAGCAGGCCAGCAGCACCATTGGGCTGCATCAGGAAGAGAACTACCAGCAAGTCAAGGGAGACAATCTTTCCCCTCTATCCAGCATTGGTCACTCTGTATCTGGAGTAATGGCTCCAGTCCAGAGCTCCCTAGCACATAAGAGAGATGGAAATATAGGAGCGAGTTCAGTGAAGGACCGAAAAGATGACTAATAAAA
>WEKY01031604.1:43826-76298 GCA_013390045.1 Picathartes gymnocephalus | reverse complement strand
TGGGCAACCAGGGTCAAACCACTATGATGACATATTTGAGCATCTTTTCTAAGAACTAACTGCTTTGAATTGCATTACCAGATGCTTATGTAACAGGTGGCTTTTGCCACATTCTAGGCAAAGGGAATTGCACAACAGTGAGTTGTTCTTCAAGCAGATCTTCCCTCTCAAGCAGCAGGAAACCACATTTCCAGAGGAGGCACTTGCCTGTATGCTACATCTTCACTGCTTCTTAATTGGAGCTCATGTTTTTTTTGTAATTTAATCTACCTCTATTTATGATATACGTAGGTTTGATGCCTTAAGTTTTAAGGTTTTTCTGTTCTGCTTTAGTGTGCAGCTTTTAGCTTCATACTAAGTGTTACTAAGTTCTATTCACAGGGTAGCTAGACATAACAATTCTCTCCAGCACTAGAGTCAAGGACAATTGTTCTGAACCTCAGGCCCAAAAGCATAAACAACATAAAAAAGAGGAGGGCAAGCAAGGAGAATGGAACTTCATAATTTGGAGTTATTAACTGGACAGTTAACCTCAATATGCAAAGGGACCCTGACTTATAAAAGTGTGAAACCCCGTGACCAAAGCCCCTTTTCCTGCGTCCATCTTGAGGGCCATCCTGGCAGGGCTGCAGCCGGGCTCTTGTGTTGCCAGGATGTGGCCTTTGAAGGCCTTTCAGTAAATACCTACTTTATTTCTCTAATTTTGTCTACCCTCTGTTCCAGGTCAAACTGATAAGGCATCAGGTTCACTCTCTCTGATTTCCTCTTTATTGGAGAACTGCCTTGGAAGAAAAGAACCATGTACCCTTTCTGAGAAGCTGATGACAAATTTTGAATCTCAGTTTAGGGGCACCGCTGCCAAAGTTCTGATTTTTCACCACTGAGCACTGAAGCATTCACAAAATTTTGTGCTTTGCAAGTAAGCTCAGCTTGCATTTTTCCCATTCATAACTTCAGTTTAGGTTTGCACATGATTGATTTCGTTTTGTTTCAGGCCAATATAAATGGGCAGCTCCTTCCCATTAGAGGAAATGTAGCCATGCCACATGTTAGGTAAGTGAAATTATTCCTCCCCATCAGCATGTCCAAAGCAGCCACAGATATCACAAAACCATAGCCTAGAAATGTGAGCCTCTGCTGCAGATATGGATGAGTCATATAGGGATACATAAGGACATAGAGGACATTGTTCAATAAGCTCCTGCATATACAGAGCTGAACAGTTCTCAGCCAGGAGAAATTATGCTTTAATAAAGTTTATGAAGAATCAGCAAGAAACATTTTTGGTACAGGTTCAACAAGGACTAAAAAATACTAATTATAGTTCAATTAAAAAATTGTTTCCTCTGAGACTGAGGGCCCAAAAGTTAAGAACAAAAGAAATGGATAGTCTCAGGGTCCAAGACATACACCTAAACGCTCCAGAGATATCTTTAAAATATAGCTTACAGTGAACACCAAGTAAGACAAGTGATGCAATATAAATCAACTTAATATGGAACAATTAAGCAGCAGACAAAATAAAAATTTCTTAATTGAACATAGAAATCTCTGTAATTCTGCAAAGAAGTATTCAGATTTGTCATTGGAAGACTAACTCCCTTAGTATCATTTGCTCTTGGCAGCATTTGTTCATAATTTGATATTTTAATTTGTTCATATAATTATATAATTTTTTCCTAATTATTCTGCAGTGTTTCAATAGATTTATTATGGCTCTTATCAAATGAAGACAAACATAAAAAACCCCCCAAATATATACATTATAAGTCCTTTTATTTAAAAGCTGCTGAAATATTTGTATGTATATTTTACAAAACTACATCTGCTTTCGTATATAAGGTTTGGGTACTTCTTTCCTCCTCAAAAGAAATAGTTTGAAATTGAACTTAAAAACTAATACTTAATGATCACAAATAAAACAGAAAATAAATCCACTCTGTGTCATTCTGGCAAGCTGAGTTAGTCAAAACTACAAAAAGCACATAGCAGGCTCTTTTATACTAACCAGCAAAAATCAAAACATCTTTATTTTGGGCAAAATCTGAGCAGCCAAAAGAGGGTAGCACTAACTACTATGGGTTTGCTCACTGTAGTTTACATTATGAAGAACTGGTCAGCTAAGGAAAACAAAAATGACTGTATTTATACTGAGATTGCAATGTATTGGCAGGGGTTGCTTCATAATATTGTTGATGTTAATGCAGAAATTTCAGAGACATAAGCAGTTGCAAGCTTGAGAGAAATATTTTTTAAAAATTCATACAGTATCAAGGAACTCATCCTTTGTCTGTGAAATACTGCAGAATATACACATTCACACCTGTAATTCATTTTGTGGGAGATCCTCACTAGGCAAGTAACAGCCTGTGATTTTAAAAAATGTTTAAAGGGATAATAAGCCATTTTACCGCATAAATTCACTTATTTACTTTTCCTTTCTGGGATAGTTTAATAACAGACACAATATTTTGAGAGCCATTCCTTCACTCTTTACATTTTCTTTTCTTTTCTTGTACCTTTGTCCTGTCTTTGCTGCTGTTTGACAGTGCTCCAAAGGAGTGGAATCCAGCTTAAAAGAATATGTGCACCTTCTCTAGATCCAAATGCCCAGAACAAATGGAAAAGCCTAGCTGAACAGATTTTTCTAAATTTTACTGAGCTGTTTGCTTCAAAAAGGATTGTCAAATGACACAGGTGTATCTGCTGTCTTCTTGCAATAAATTATTTTGAAATTGCTTTTCATATATAGAGAGACACATAAAAGATGAAAGTATCAATATTAAAAACCACCAAATATCAAGAGACTTTTTAGTTTGGACCATGCATAGACCTGAGAGAGAGCAGTAATTTTTATCTTGTTTTCCGTGACCCTTTTGATACTCATATACTAGAGCCACTAAACTATAAGGAATACTGTGTTTATCCCTTCTTATATTTTCTGAGCAACTCATATTCTGTATTTCTAAACCTGTTGCCTTTAGCAAGTTTCCTGCACTGTATTAAGACACTAAATGACAGAGAACTTGACAGGCTGTTCAATGAGAAACCTTGGGCCTTCCTCCCTTTTTGAAAGCAAAATAACGGCAAATGAGTTTTTCCTTCAGAGACACCACTAGAGATTCTTACTGCAATGGCAGAATGAACATTTTTATGTTTTCTTCTTAAACAGAGCCTTCTCTTCTCTTAACCAAAGCAGACTGTGTGCTCCCGGGGCACTGGGTCCAGCTCCAAAAACTATCAAGAGCTATTTGAAACAAAATTTTGAAACAGCTCAGCAGTTCTTAATCACAATCTTCCTTGAATTTCATGCAACTGTAAAAGTAAAAATAAAACCATGATCTGTTTAACTCTGAAAACGGTTGTTTACAGTCTGTGGCCTTATGAATAGTGCCTTGATAGGGGAAGTAAAATGCCTGGTTTCCCACAAAAACAGCAGAGAGAGAAAATGTGCTCAACAGCCCCATATATCATCATAAGAATTCAATATCCAGGACATTTTCTGTTCACTGTGCTTGAATTCAGAGAAAGACGAGGTTAGAAAAACACTGCAGAGATTACTTGTCACTTTAAAGCATCTCCCTGTGTTAACTGTTTTGTGCTGTAGGCTCTGAAATACTAACCCATCCTCCGAGACCGTGCTGAGAAGTAGCATCCAAGCAGTTCTGTGATAAAGTACATGATAACTCAAGTGGGTGCTAGCTACAAGTGTTTGCAAGTATTAAGAATAGTACACAAAGTAAAGCCCAACCATTCCTAAAGCAAGGGCTGACAGCTCAGGTGGGTGGACAGCCATATAGATTGAGTGTGTAATAAGATAACGCAGCTCCCATGCAGTGTAATGGAGCTGAAGAGAAAGCAGCAAAACAATGCTCAGAGCAAAAGCAAACTAAAAAAAATTAATCTCTTCCAGTAGCAAACTCCTCTCTCCCTTCTTACTGCTTTTTTCATTGCTCCAGGGTAAGTATCAAGTGCCTCAGTCAATCCTATTACCTTGATCTGAGACATTCTTAGTATGGGTGAGGGATTACAAGCCTGGGAAGGTGCAAGTACAGGGCTGAAAATCCATGTTCTTCAGTAAACCCAGGAGCTGCTGTCAACCAGCAAGAAATGGTCTATCCACTTTGGTCCTTAGGAGTTTACAGGCTCAAGCTTCCTAAGATTTAACTCTCTATAGTCCACCAAAAAAAAATGTCACTGCAATTGTACAGGTGAAATTAGAGATAAACCAAAGATAACCTAATACCTAGGATTAACAGCCTGGGAAACTTATAAGCTAGCTATAGTGAGCACCTGAAACTCAGCAGAGAGCTATGTAGCACAGTCTGCTGCTGCTCTTCTCTTCCAGGCTCCTCTAGCAACGTAAATCACACTGAAAGATCTTTGCAGGGTAAAAACAGAACTGAAAAGTGATTTCAAGTATTATGTTACTAAGCAGTAGCACACCAATGGAAAATAAAATGTAATTTATGTCTCAGCTCTGATACAGAGTCTGAAAAGCTAGTCCCAGAGAGTACTTCAAGAGCACAAGGCAGAACAGAGTTTATTACAGATTATTAACAATTAAGCAGATTTCCTTTGTGTGCTTTTTACAGCCTACATCATCCAATGCAGATGCAGACCAACTAAAATTTTGGCTTGTCATCACTGCAGTATTGTAATATAATTGGGAGAATGGGTAAATACGTTCTCAAAAATCACGGGTGTTGGTGACATCTTTTTGGCTATCTCATTAAAAACAATTGGATTTTTAAAAGCCATCCTGACAGTGTATCAGGAGTTAAACTGTGACTTTTAGATCATTATGTTAGAGCTGCCTGTTAGATACATTTCTAAATACTGTATGAAAACATAAAGAAAAGGACCAGTAGAAAGCAGTGGGCCATTTAGCTCCTCACCATGTGTCCAACATTGGAAACATATATATGAAAGGAGTCTTAAAACTCTGGCACTTTCTGGGGTAGTTTTTCCTTCTAACTCCTCCAGCATGCAGCTGTGAGAGCCTCGTCCCTGCTGAACAAGACTGTCACTGATTCACTGTGTAGATAACAGGGAACTCTGCAATTATTTCCAGTTCAAATACAATATATTATTGTAATATAGAATTAAAATGTTTTAAATTTTTCTAGACAACTGCCAGATTAACGTCTACCAAAAAATAAAGCATAACTAGCTTTATCATTTTCCCATTACTCCATTAAGATACATGGAATATCAGTTTTCCATTAGTGCCCTTTTATTATTCCCTTTTTGGCTCACAATCTTCACTATTTTGGATGCAGCCTGATCTTATGCTCAGGCAACAGCACAATTTAGTATCACTATTCAAGCTCTCTTCAGATCTTGCCAACTTTTTCCAATAAAAATACAGAAAAACTAGGATCTGTAATTCTAGTATTCCCTGAACATGAAGAAGCAAGCCAGAAAAAAATATTGTAAGGCTGGCAGACCATTATAAAACATCAGGGAAAAGCTTGGACAAACTTTGTTTCTGCTTCATGGATTCACTAACTGAGATCCAAACAAGGTTTATAAGGATAAAAACAAATAAAACAATATTTTACTGGACAGTGTTTGCCGTCTAGGACAACCACTTGGTGATATTGACTGTCTACTGAGGAGAGTGACAGTTGGAGTCAGAGAATTTTATCAAAAAAGCCATTTTCCTTTTCTCCCACTTGGCAAAATATAACATACTTGTTTCTGTGTAGCTAAATTTTACACAGAGAATCATTTTAGCAGAGCAGGTTTCTGAACTTGGGCTTTTCAGAAACTGCAAAGTGTGTTGCTGTGAAAGACAGGACATTGTCACATCACCAACTTTGGCAGGCAAATCACGATCTGTGCAGGCCAGTGCTCAGTAATGAGCTTAGCAAAGTACTGTTTGCTTTCATCTGTTCCACAGAAATCTGGGGTTGAAAGGCAATGGTCAGAGGGTCTCCAGGGAATGCATGGGGACCTCCCACCCCATGGCTGACAAAACCCTATGTGCTTCCAGGACCTGCACCATGTGCCTCTAGGGCGATGGTTTCCTTACAGAGACAGCTTCACAAAGCTAAAATGAGCCAGGTGCAATCAAGCAAAATCATGCAGAATCTGACAAGTAAAAAAAAGTCTGATATTTTGTGTACTCTGAGGTAAAAACAGCAGTTGATACCTACCTCTATCCCATGTACAAATCAAAGGGAATCCCGAGTAACAATGTGGGACTGAGTACACACAGAAACAATACAGGACTTACAGCCTCGGCACACCAGAAGAGACTCCTATTTAACCTGTCACGGGTAAAGCAGGGAAGACTTTACCACAGATTACTGGTAATGTAGCGGACAAGGAATACATCCTCTTGGATTAGACAACCAAAATGTTCACTTCTTAACAGGAAACACGGAGTACTTCATGGATAACTACTGCTGGCCAATCCTTGAAATTTGTAATTATTGCAATCTGTTGGCATCCAGGAGATTCTTCAATTTTATGGCCTCCGAATGTACAACCCAGTAACAATTCTGACCTTGGGTACTAAAATAACACTGAAACAATCAGTGGCTGCTGCTGTACCCAAGTGATCACCATATACAGATTCCCTGTTTCCAAGCACACAAGATGCAAAGCAAGCAAACAATGCATACCTACTTCCTAAAACAGGAGTTTTCAGCAGTGGTACATCAGTGCAAGTCTATTAAAGTCAAACACTTGATTTTGTTTTACAACCCTGGGGTTTTTTGCATCAAAAATCTACAGAAAGATAATTTTTGAGTACACATAACTCAGAAATACTTATCAGATGTGCCTTAACTACAAACAGGAAATACGGACAAATAGAAGCTACCTGATTTCATGTTAGAAACTGTTAAGGACACTCAGCCCTACTATGAGGATGATTCTTTTATAGCTGCTAGAACACAGATTTAGTACATTTTCTGCTCAATAGCTGGTTACTTTATATTTGTATCAATACGCAACTGATGGACTATGTAACTACTTGGGAGGACAGAAGCATCATAAAAAGGCTGAGTTGCTATGTCATAGCATCATGAATCCAGTTGTCTCTATTGCATTTGTAAAAATTACAAATTAAAAATGTAATAGACACATTACAAAAGAAATGCAAATCACAATTTAACATGCCTGCAACAATGCCCCCTTTGGAAAATTTCTATGATTGCTGAGAACTTCCAAAATAACATACAGAAGAATGGTTTCACCACCGGAATTTCTTTTTTTTTCCCAGGATTTTCTTTTTTTTTTTTTTAAGCCCACAAAATTTCTTTTATAATTATTCTAGCTACTGCAGCCTAAATTTTATGAAATTTCTTTAAATTTCATCACTTTAAACAGTAATGAACTGTGGCATTTTCCACCTTGGTCTACATTTCAATATAATGGAGAGTCATGCAACTACAGATGATAAACCCTCTTAAAGGGTTTATGGGCCCCAGGGATCTCTGTTTTTCCAAAAGTTATACCTTTATACTGAAATAGAAGCTGTTCCTTACCTGAAAAGAGTTCATGCATCGAAGTGAAGGTGGCAGAGATGTGGTACTCCAACCCAGTATCAACAATAATTCCAAACATGTTTCTGATGGAAACTTTAAAGGATGAACTCCCATATCATTTTCCCATGCATCAGCAAGCCTACAGAGTTAAAAAAAAAACTTTTTCATTTTCTTAAAATATATCTAAACCATAAGTTTCAATTAAGTATTAAAATGCATCATACCACTGTGATAAAAAATTCCCTTCATGTTTTTCCTGTAAAAGTCACAGAGCAGTGTGTTTTACCAGAAAAACACAGTGTATTTAGATAAAGTACCTTAACCATACCACCAATATCTTTCAAAAACATACATAATATGAAAGGAAAACTTAGCATATTTTAGAAGAATTCACTCATGTTTCTAATTCAAAGTTTCATTGCTTCTGAACAAAATCTGTCGCTGGTAATTTCCCATTATATGATGAGTATTTTCACGTAGAGTATTCTATGCAGAACATAATGCCTCTACTTTTAATTTTGTTTCTAGAAAGATTCCATTCAATTCTGAAGAGACAGGAGGCCAGGAATGATTTTCAAAACTGATGTTCATGATGCTCATTGTGAACTTACTAACAGTCTATACTAAGCAAAACTCAATCCCAGTTCACTTTACACAGCTTTTTTCTTCAGATGTATTAAGATTTAAGATTTCTAGAGTTACTCATAAAAACAATATTCCAGAAGCATATTCCTATAAACTGTTCCCACTATCACATGCTAAAGAACAAGATTAGTTCAACAAGATTTACTCAAAACACAAGATCATTCTGCTTCCTATAGTTCAGGCTTATTTCTTCCATAATGTACAGACTGACAGACTGATCAGTGATCCAGCTACTTTAATAACTTCGTCTGGGTAGATAGTATCAGATACTCCTGGGGAAGATGAATGCCAATTATTCTCAGCAGACCTAAGTGCATCACTTTGGAAGACAATGCTTGCTACCCATCTCTGTCCAAGACTTCAAAATTTCAATAAACAATTTAAACAATCTTAGCATCAGCTTTCACTTTTGAATTCCTCCAGCTCTTCTGACTGAACTGCTGCTTGTGAACATATCAGCTTATTATATTGCACTTTCTAGAAATAGCTGCATTTTTTTAAACCCTTGGGAGAGCAGTCATGGCCCCAGCATTCAGCATGGTGAAAACTGAGCGAATACTCTCTTCACGATATCTGTGTCATCTACGATGGTTCTCATTCTCTCAGGTCTCCCAAATCAAATAATTCTCTGTAAAGTCTTGCTTCTTACATGTAGGCTTGCATATACACTTTTTGTACATAGCACCTTCTCAGTTCTTCTAGATGTCCTACTTAGCATAATTTACACATCTTTCTTCAAAGAGTCTTACCTCCATTTGTCTGAAATTGGCCACTTAGATTTCAACTCTTTGCTTTTGTCTTTCCTAATATTTACATTTTTTCCTCCTTCTATCTACGGGTATGTAAGAATCCAAGTCTGCTTTGATACATAGAAGCAAGACCTATAACGCACAAAATGTCAGAGGGGCTTTCATCTCCCTAAAAAAAGGAGTGTTTTCTCTTATTCTTTTTTTTCCTCACAATAAAAGACAAAGAGAATCATATCACATCTAGACTACTAAATATACCATGTCTTCTCTCAAACCTCACTAGAGTGAGTCATCTTGACAAAAGAAGGCCTAAGCTTTACATGGTAAGGAGAAGGAAGGCACCCTTTGGTTCTTCTAATGGCAGTGCATCGCTTAAGATTTCAAACACATCTGAGACCATATCAAAGGGCAGAGGCCAAAACCTCCCACATATTAACAGCCTTTATAATATGTAGTATCTCACTGGACACTCATACTGTGCCACACAGATCTGGAAAAGTTGTTTAAAGCTACTACAGAAGAATCCCAACTGACCACTCGGACAGGAAGGTGAGACATTTAGAGGAGACTCTGGAGTATTTTCATTATTGGAATGTAAAAACCTCCAGTTAAGTCACAAACACTACATCTATATTGAATGGAAGCAGGATTGTTTTATAAGACTACACAAGTGGCCAAGTCCAGAAAAGGCAGCCCTGACTGGTTCAGAGTTCCGGTTTGGATGAGACTCTGAGCAACATGGTCTCATGGCAGGTGTCCCTCCCCACAGCAGGGGGATAGGAACTAGATGATCCATAAGGTCCCTTCTAACCCAAACCATTCTACAATTCTATAAATGTTCCAGGAGGAACACTTAAAGCTTGAGTACTAAGTAACCAAGGAGTCTTGTTAACTGTAATTCAGAATGGAGTTTTACATTTCCTTACCACTTGGTAACTTCATTTCCCCACATAATTAGAAACTTATCTTTATATGCTCCTTACTCATTCTTTTCTCTACATTTTCTACTATCTGGTGACACGGGAAAATTTAGGTGAAGCTACCAATATAGGGGCTTTCTATTTTTCCAAAATCAGCAAGTCTATACAAAGCACTGTGCAGGCACCTTTGAACACAGCTAGAGAATTTGGAGACTGGAGGTGGTATGCTAACATTCTGGGTCTTGGGAAGGTGTTTCCACAGATCAACATCCTCTCTGCAAAGTAACTTTTCAGAACTCCAAGTAATATTCAAAACATCACAATTTACATCAGTACCCTGATTCTATTCTTGTGTTTTAATATAAGGATTTTTAGGGGATGCCTCCTCATTTTAAAGTCCAACCAGTACAGCCCTGACACTGAACTAGGGATTTTTCTTTTGTTGCTGTTGGTTTATTTGATGGAAAGAATGTTTGCATAAAGACATTTAGTCTAATTATATTGCAATTCTTGTTTATTAATTGCTCGGTTATTAGTATCTCCTGAAATTATTCCAGTGTATTCCCTTATTACAAACAAAGCATGTATCCTAGCACTGACTACTCCAGGAACACACATGTGAGGAATTAGTCTTTGTGACTTGCCCTTTCACAGCATTTAATACAAATGGTTGTGGGCAGTCACTGCTTTATTAGATAATTTCTCTTTGTTCTTCTTTATCCCTATTGCTTTTAGAAGCATTTTTCCATAATCTTTATTGTAGACAAAAGAGACAAGCCTCTATGCTTAAACAAAAGCAAAACAAACTACAAAGAATCCACTAGTTTTCACCTTTGTTTCAGGGTCTTTCTGTATAAGGGGAGTAGTCTCACTTCCAGTACAGGAGAGGAGACAGTTTGCTTTCTGTTTACTGGAAGAGGTAAATTGGCTGATAATGCTTCTCAGGAGAGTGAGCATCCACAGAGGGCAACTCAGCCCACTAGCTCCCAGAACAGCTCCCAGAGACCATAGCATAGCTTGCTACACTGGCTGAAAGGAATAAGTGGGAGATAAGACATTAGCTTGAGGAAAGTGAGGTTGAAAACAGAAATAATGCTGTTCTTCCTTCAGCAAACATTCAACTTTTCTACACTGCAAAGAAGCCCTGAGATTCTGGACTTCACAGTCTGATACAAAAAATACGACCCTCAGTATCAAATTAAATTCATAAATTCTAAACAGAATCCCTAAGTCATTGTGGGGTGTAAGACTGCATCTACTTTGGACCGATTTTGTGAAGTAAAATCTCATCTCCACCTACTGATCATGCCAGTGTTTGAGGAAGAATTGAGTCAGGTTTAAAAACCAGGCTTTAAAAGAGTAAAATGTAGTAAACCATACTCAAGAAAATGGTCCAAACTCAGAGCATGCTCTCGGTCAAGAAAAGGATGTGCCAGGGTGGATTTTTTAACAAGATGTTAAATCCACCTCTGTAAATCACCATCATCATTCAGTTGTGTCTGTCAGTGATCTCACCAACAGGAAAACACAAATAATTCCAAGCATTTTGTCTGTCACTCCGTTCTTTCTGTTTTCTCTCTTTTCTTTATCCCACTCTTCCCCAGAATTTGTAATAATCCTCTTAGCTTATTTCAATCAAATTTTCTTACGAAAGATCTCAAATAAATTAGGTTTGGAGAAGTTTCATGTTTTCCTGATTTTCAGGAGAGTACTGAGAAGAAATGCACATTAGTTACTCCACAGAGAAGAGCTGCTAATGGAACACAGCAACACATACCAGTTAATCAAGTGGTGTTTACCTGGGAGAATATCAGCATGAATTTAATAATATGGTATTTTCACCTAGCAAAATCAACTACTATAAGCAAAGTAAACACATTCTTCAGAGCCCACCATACTCCCTAATGAGTGAGACAAACTGAGTGACTTCATGCTTTTACTTAAGTGCACTCTATGTTGTGGGTTCAGGACAACTGGAACAAAAATCTTAAGTTTTGAGGCAGGAAGAAGGATTGGTGATAATGGAATTGATCCCCAGTAAAAACAACAGTCAGAGGTTTCCCCAGTGTTAATCAAACTCGAGATGCAGCCTCTGCAGATTAAAGTGAAACCTCAAACTCAGAATTCCTTCTGTTCAATCTAAGAGATATCTATTAGTCTCACCCTTGAAAACACAATGAACAGACATAAGATTAAAAGATATAATTAGAACCTTCACATAACTTTCATTTTGAGAAGGACAGAACCACATATGATGAATGCTAATAAAACTCTAATATATTGCTGGCATACAACTGAACTGAACTGAAGTACTACAGAAAGTGAAGAAGTAAACTACACAAAGAGGTGATACTTGGCTGCTGTGCTAGATGCTGATGAGAAACAACTATGTGCTATGTGCTAAACTGTCAGAACAGAGCATTCCAAACAAGTAAGAAATAAAGATCACAAGCTGAGATTATCTCCTCCCTTGTCCTTTTCAATGCTTTCTCTAAGGAACCCATCATTTGAAGGAGAAATTTAGAACATGATATGATTGTCATATTCTCATAACCAGTCAAAGAAATACAGCTAGGAAAGTAAAGTTTCCATAGCCATACGTATAAAATGTTTTAAAAAATGAAGTGGTATTTTCAAAGTTGTTTAGTTAATAATAATGGAAATACGGGCTGTAGCAGGTTGAGTTTTTTCCCGGCCAATGCATCAATTTATGTAGTGGTTTTACGTACGCTGGCCCCTTGTGATGAGATAAGGATTAAGAGAAATGTAAAGCAAGTCTAAACTTTGAAAGATAAAAGATAGTTTATTAACAGAACTACAGACAAAAGAAAAAAAACTAAAAGAAAATCAACCCCTAGATGCTTCTCCCCCCCCACCTTATTCGTCTTTCCGCACTAACACTTCTTTTTCCATCAACAACCTAAGAAACCAAAACTTAAAGGTCTTTGGTCAGTTTACCATCTTTGAAACAAACTTTTATCAGTTCAGTTGGAAAAAGGAGTTTCTCCTGTTTCACCAGGTGGATCTTCCCACAAGAAACACAGTTCTTTTGTGGGGTTTAATATCACAGTGAACTCCCGCCCGGAGTCTGTCCAACTGTGACAGTCCTTTCCCCGATACGCAGCCTTTCCCGCGACTGCGTTGAGGACCCAAGTCAGTGTTTTGGGGGTAGAGTTTTAAGGACAGCAGTTTTTAGGTCTTCTTTCTCTCTCTCTCTGGAAGCAAGGTCTCTCATCCCTGGAGCAAGGGTTTTCTTCTATTCCTGGGGCAAGGGTTTCTCATCTCTCTCTCTTTTCTATAGCAAAATTCCCCATTTTTCTTCTGTTCCAGTTTCTCATAAACCATAACTACTTCAACATCTGCTTGCTTCAACACAGTTAAGATGCTGCATCCCCCCCAAGTCATGCAATATGGGTTATAAGGAATTGTCCATCACCATAGCTTTACAAGAGAATTTCAGCTTAAAGGCATCTCCTCTCTCTCTTCCCTCTAGACTTCCAGTCCTCTTTTCACTGACCCAGGCACTCTTGTTGGTTCTTTCTGTGTTCTTATTCTTTCTAAATCCATTCTATGCACTTAAAGAGTTAATTGCCTTTCTCAGTTCAGCTGCAATTCCATGCATTCTACGGCGGGGGCGGGGAGGGAACTTTACGGCCAAAGCTAGCAGGTTCCGATACCTCGCAGGCTGATCTTTCTCTTGTTAGGTGTTTGCAGCACCCTGAGGAGGCCGGGGAGGGGGGAAGCAGGGACTCGGCGTCCCCCCCGGCACTCCCAGGGTGGAAGACAGGAGCGAACAGAGGCCCGGCCTGAGAGAGCCGTGCCAGCCGCATGGAACTGCATTTTCTTCCTCCTCCAGCCTGGAGGAGCCGCAGCGCTGCCCGAAGGAGAAAGGAGGGGGGGGGAATGGGGCCCCTTCCCTCCCCCAGGCAGGCCGGGGGGGCGGGGGGGCCATCCGCCCCGCAGGGGACTGACGGATTCCCCCCCCTTTCACCCTGTTACCTGCACTGTGACCGGAAACAAAAGAGGAAAATTTTGGCTTCCTCACTCTTAAAATGTAGGTTTACCAAAGCGATTCTAATATGTAAGTGGTCACACAAAGTGCCTGTTACAAAGCCAGCCAATCTCTGGGCTTCCCAGATCTATTGGAAGTTGTACCTGGAGGAAATCGTAAGAGCCTTTTCAGGAGACAAAAATTTGGCTTTTTTTAAACCATGACACGGGCGAATTTGGATTTCTTTTAAAAATAAAAAGAAATCAGCAAATGTTTTCTGAAATTCAACCAATTAATTCTGAAAGCAGATAGCAAAACTTGAAAAAAATTGCTCAGAAAGATTAAAGACAGTTATTTCTCTAGCAGAAAAAATTTATTACAATATTTTTAGATAACGTTTTACTTTTGCATCACCATGCATCAGGGAAAGGTATTTGTCCACTGTTCACTATGGAACTGATCCCAATGAATTGTCTATATAAGTTACAGTAACATTTCAAAACTGTGTCCTTAAAAGCAAGGTTTAAGACATCAAAATAATAAAATACATTTATTTCATAATTTCTTGATATAAGAACTAGTAAACATAGTCATCCATTGGGTTATGGAATCCATCTACAACATCCTAAATCTTCACAGAAAAATGCAATATACATGGTACATCAGTGAAAGATGAAAAAAAATAGAAAACTATTTCAAACTCGAGAAAAACTGACAAAGATTCTCACAAGATTTTGAGAAACTGGACCAGATTTCTGACTAGATTGCATTTATTTCAAAAGAAGCCTCTTCCATCAGTGCTAAAGACATTTATCAGTAATCACTCTTCATCATCCATGAGATTCACCTTCAAATGCTACTGAGCTGTCTCAGCAACAGACAAAGTAAGTCTGCTTTTGAAGAGGAACAGATAAGCCCTTTTTTCCTTTCCAGCACATTCCCATCATCACCTCTGATTTAGCAGGCTACTTCTATAAATACCCCAACCGAGGGTAGTCTACACAGGTCAAAATTGGAAAATGAAAAAGCTCTTACTCCAGTGTTGCTGAGGCAATGTACTAACTAGATTTTATTAGCTACAATCTAGGTAAATGTGCTCCACATTTAGGGCTCCAAATGCTGTGAAACTCTTGAAGGAGATGTTAAGTGTAGCTTCAGTGCTTTGATGAATCAAGCCTGTGCTGAAGAATCCAATATAAAAGCTGACAGAAGCTTAGCCCTGAACCTCAGAGTTCACTGAATATGGTTAAAGCTGCCCTTTCCACAAGCTACAGCTCTGAGAGAAATGACAGATGACTTTACTGAACCAAAGGACAAACCTGCTAAATTAAATAACTATTTGTAAAAATGGTTTAATCTAAAAACAATTCTTAGTTATGGTTGATGATGTGTCTATATACTTAATGTACCAGGAGGCTAAGTTATTTATACTTTTAATTATCCTTGCAGTGATGTAAAAACAACATAAAAATCAATGCCTGCTCATTAGCTACTAAACTCTTACCAAAGTTTAAATAATATGGACAACTAAGAAGTATGGTACTTTCACAGTCTACAGTACATTCCTTTGGAAAAAAACTTGCTTTGTAGAAGCACTGCTTCAGTCCTGAAACAAACATCTGTGGTCATGTTCTACCATTCATTATTCATCCTGAGCAGCTGGGAGTGTCAAGTGTGGGTTTTGAGCAAATTTTCCCTGGGATCTTTACTAGTTGCATGGTATCTCAAACCAATACGTATTAAACTTCTCATAAGAGACAAAAAATGGAAGAACAGAATTTTAACCCACTTGTGTCCTTGGCAAGGAAATGAGCAAGAGAAGGACAAAAAATTTAGGGAAGTAAGAAGGCAGAGAGCATGCCTTTTTGTATTTTTTTGAATGGACTACAGTGGTCAACACAGATGCTCCATCTTGAAGTTTAAACACTTTCCTTTTCAGTGTATCACTATAAAGAAAAGATTTCATTTAACTGAATTTCTGTATTTTCACATAATCTTAAATACTATCACTTGCAAACATTCTCATTATAAAATTACTGATATATAATCCTTACACTAAAGTGCATCATATATATAGCATATAGTACATATACTTCAAGGTAGTACATATAATTATATTAGTTATGTATATAAAATCACATTAATCTACAATGATACATATTTCATACATTTCTATAATAGTTGCATATACAATGCATGCTCATTATTAACAGTATTCCAGCTTTTTTTCTGAGTAATGAATACTTTGATTGGAACAAATATGCAATTCTGGAGTCTAGTCAAAGAGAATTAGCTAGAAATCCACTGCAAAAACAATTCAGCAGGTTTTAAATACCCTATCCAGCAAAATGTAAGTCCTTGAACTTTCAATGTGTCATCATTTGAAAAGGGCAAGTTATTTAATACTAATAAGAAAGCCTTATAACGAAAATTCAGATTTAACCTCACCAGAGTATCAGTGCCATAATATTTTTCAGACGGGCTGACATAAGAAGTATCAGCTGGTCTTGTAATATTTCAAAGCGCCTTTTAATTAAAATTATGCTATTTGCTCTGATGAATGCTTTTATGATTTAAAATCCATACTCCACATACAGTTTTCTCATTTCAAACTCCAATGCATAGCATAGATTAAATAACTCATGCTAAAAGGTACATTAAAAGCCAGTGGATTAAATAATTTTGTTTGTATTAAACAACTACATATGAATCTCAATGACATTCATTTTATTAATGCATCTGAAATTATTTTACAACTTCTTGACATGCTTTGACTATTTTAAGCTATTTAAGGGAAGTCAGAAAGAGAAGTAAAGCTATTTCAAACTGTAAAGCAAAGCCCAAGTTATTTTTCTTTTGCTTCACATCAACCAACATTTTTAGTAGATTCAACTGCCCTATATTAACTTAAATGTAACTACATTGGTTTTGGTATAGTTATTAAAAAATGCTATTTGCACAATAAAGCCTCTCAATAGTCCACAGAATTCACTTCTTTTTTTCCTCAAAGGGTGAAGGGCAAAAGCAGAAAACCAAACAACTGTGTTAGTATACTGTTCCAAGATGGACAAGTTTGTTTACAAGTAGATTACTCCTCTGAAGCACAGAAGGCTATCTCAACAAACTGCAACTTTTAGCATGGCAACAAACCTTAACACTTTAATCCTGTCCAGGAGTAACTTTGCCTTGGAGTCTGTAATTTCAAAGTAATGCCCAACATTCTTCTCCAGAATGAAGATTTTTGGGTGTTCACCAATTGCCTTCTACATAGTTCTACATTGCCTTCCCTCCTCCATCTGCCTGCTATGCAATTTCAACAGTGTTAATTTTAAGCTGCAAATTCTTATCACTCATAAAATATTTTCATTCCATTGCAAAACAGCACCAACTGTACAGTCTCTCTTGAAGACAAAATAGAATTTCAGCTGCAAGAATCACAGAAATAAAGCTTAAACATCACAGAAGGATTAGCAGGTGTTCATCAATTCTGAAAGTTGAAGATTCATAGGATCTAAAATGAATGTATGAAAACCTAAATCAAGCAACAATGTCTAAAGCAGGCTTATGTTCAATGGGACACCTAGATACGTGGGACCACAAACACTTGCAAATGTACTAAATATAAAATTCTCTACAGTACTCAAATTATGCACAGATGGTCTGTGAGTAGAACTAAGACATTATCATTTTTAGTTTCAGCACCAGGTAAGCAGAAATAGGGTCATGAAAGAATGCAGAGAAAAAGTGATTTTAGTTTCATGGGAACTGACCTTGAATATAAAATCCCAAACCTGCTGGGTACGTCCCAGAATATGCTCTACCAGCATAAAGGAATGGCAGTAGCAGACCTATCCACAGAGCCAACCCATAGCAACAAACGTCTATGGAGAGAGACATTCCTTCTTCATTCATCTACAAGATGAACAGCTTACTGCAAAAACTAAACCTGTAAAAGCAGTAAAGTGCTGCAAATTTTCAGCAGCTGCAGTGAAGTTCTTTTCAGAGCATCCGACTGAGGGATACAAACTCATGGAGGAAACAGCTCCTCCTGGGCTTGTAATGTCAAGCATATCGAGACATGATAGGAAGAAAACATGGCAGACAGTGAATTCCTTCACAATATATATTATTAAACCACATTTAAAAATTCCTACGTAATTTTTGCCTGCCTAGGTGCAAGAGTAGAGTCCAGGTTAATTTAGTTTTCCTACAAAACCAAGAAAAGCACAGGAGTTTACCTCTTGCTGAGCATTGCCTAAAGTCTGCTGTGACTGCTCTTCAACATCCACACTGTGCAGAATCACTGGTGCACCTCCGAAGTACAATGCAATTGCTGGCTTCTCAGCAGCAAACCAATGTGGTCCCACTAAAAGGAGAAGCAAATTACTCTCATAAAAACTGCATGGCCAATGCTTTAGAATAAGCTTCTTCACTTTCAAGGTTGTGTTAAGGCTTTAAGATTCTTTTTTTTTTTTTCATAACTTACTGTGTTCTAGGTGGAAAGAATTAAAGTAACTTTTCGGGAAACAATAAAGATCAGATTGCTGTAGCCAGATCACTGCTGATAATTCACCATAGCGGAGGATGGCAGTAGCACCAGCGGTACTATGATTCCACAATGCAGTTTTCTTGAATATGCCTCTACAACACAGAATTAAGCAAAAGCTTTGAATGCTTATTTAAACTTTTCTTCACCATAAGCACCTCTGGATTCCTTCCTGGATACATCTAGCTCTAAATTAGAACAGATGGCCTATAATTTCCCTAATGTATGACAGTAACTGTAGACTACTGTGCTTGGGATGGATGCAGAGGACACAGCAGTGCGCTACTGACCTATGGTAACAGCCTGACTGGTGCCATCTTACTTGCAAGGAATATCAAATGTGAGCAGCAACACCATCAAACTAAAAAGATCTCTTCCCAGCATGTATGAACCAAGTACATGAATTCTCAGGTTACATCTCTTTTTTTCTTTTTTTTTAACCTTTCAACACTTTGGATAAGTATATAAGGGGTATATAAAGGCCACTCGCCCTGGAAAATGGGTATATGACTCTCCTAATGGTGCTCATTTCCTGAAGGGTACAAGTGCATAGTAGAGCTGTAGAAAAACAAAGTACTGCATAAAAGCTCCTTCAGGGCACCTGCTGACATCAATATAGTTACTCTAGTAAATGCAAAGTAATTCCAGACAGCACATCCTTAAAAGATTAATTCAATTTTAGAGAAACCTGCTCAAGGGACTAGTGAAGTCTGCTGGACTGGCTGCCTTCCTCAGCAGACTCTTCTTGCAACTGTCCTTGTCAACCTACAGTTTTTCTCATCAGGGGCATTAACAACGTATTCCTCCAGAAAAAGACTTGCTTTACAGATATTGTGGGAAAAGGATAGTTCAGAAGGTTTACCTCCAAAATTATCCAAATAAAGCAAATGTGCTTAAAAGGCAGGGCAGGAGAAGGAGGGTGGAGGTAACTGGCAAGACAGATAGAAAATATAAAATAACAGAATCATTTAAATTGGGAAAGATCTCTAAGACCATACAGTCCAACTGTTAACCTAACACTACCAAGTCCAAGTACTGTCACAAACACTTCATTTTCCCAGAAAAAAACCCCATGTTTGCCTCAGTGTATTTTTTCCATAAGCCAACTTCAAGAACTTCTAGAATCTTATTGAGGGACTCTAGTGATAGGTCATAAATTTAGAGCACCTCACTGCACATTAGCCAGCATCTCCTGCATGCAGCTGAGCTTCCCACCTGAAAGCCGAGACAATAGGCTGTCTCTCAGCCCCTCCAGCATCATGACACTAGGTAGAAGCATCAGAGAAAACTCAAAAGATCTCTCTTGTCTCCTGGGCTACATTTCTACCAAACTCTCATACAGGAATGATTTTACAGACTCCTTCCTTCCTCTTTCCCCTCTCAAGGTTGGAAGCTCCAATCATAAAATAGGAGACTCAGGAGGAAGACATAAATGTCTTTTCCAAAAATGTTGGCATATCTAAACTTTTGAATGCCCAGATGTTATCAGTAACACTACTCTCCTGAAAGTGCCTTTACATCTCTCCATGGAACTATAATCTTTATTTAAAAATCATCAAAATGAGGTATTATAGTAGTGAACATAAAAAACATGGTGTCAGGTGTCCTACCACAAATATAAGGGCCCTACACTTCACAGAAAGCTTCCCTGTGTACAAATGGTATGTCCAGTATCTGAGAATTATTTTACACCATGTAAAATGTGAAAGGTTGATAAAGAGGCAATCAAAAAATCCAAAACCATCATTCTTAACAGTGGCAAGGCAGATCAAATAAAAAACTAAATTTTTCAACCAGTTCAGTACAAAAGGTTCCAAAAACCTCATGACCAGTATGCCCAGACTCACTGAGCGTCAGATGCTTAAGAAAGAGAAGACCTATGTAATTCGAAATGGCATTTAATTCACTTCAATTCATCCAATCAATTCTCAGATGAGCAAATTATTCTATGAGCAAAGGGATAAAAAAATTTTAAAGCTGGAGACTGTAAAGATAATTTAGCTTTCAAAAAGAAGTTCCCATAATGAAAACAGGGGCAGTGAACCAAGCCGCAGTACCTTAGCAAGGAATTTTATCAGTATATCCATTTCAAAGGAAATTAATATACAATGTCCAAGATTTTTTAAAAAATGTACTTACTATTCTTGATCTCTTATACTAAGCATCACAAATGCAATTTAAAGAATTATTTTGAGTTATTTCAGCTCCCAGTTTCATCTCTGATTGACTTGTTTTCCAGTTTCATTTGTTTGAAGTCCTCCTTCATTCACTGAGACATTACTGAAGTCAGTCCAGCTGTCTGCTTGCCCAAAACAGCTACCAGATGATTTCCAAATTCGTAACTCTGATTGAAATATCTACAGAGTAGCAGCAACTATGTCATATGTGCCCAACTGCAATACTCATTATTAACAAAATCTCAAATATCACAGATGCTGCAGAAAAAGCAAAAAATGAACCCACAACAGCAAAACTATTCAAGAGATGGACAATGGTTTGGTGCTTCATCAGATCTAAAGATTATTTTACTAACTTGCATTCTTAAAAGCAGAACTTTGTATCCAGACTAAATCATTGTACATTAAACAAGGTGAATAAGGACATTCCAATGTTCTCATCACTTACTGAAACAAAACATTGTTATCTGGGGCATAGGAGAGATTACATATTCCTGTTGGATCTACATAGTGTAAAAATAAATGCAGATGCTGCTTAAAGTCCAGCACCTGTAGCTTAATCATTAATCTAGAACAGTTACATGTCTGCTTTTTGTCATACAATGCTCAGTGTCCCTGCTTGTAAAAATGGTAATACCAGCCCCAGCCACATTCAGGCTTACATTTTTCCTTCAAGGTTTTCTGGGACTATGAAGTTCAGTCACCCATAGACTGCCCTGTATGGACTGCCAGTGAATCTAAATAGTTTCACGGCAAACACTGAAAATTAAAATGGCAGAAATTTACCCAAAGGAAAGCTGAATGAAATAGTGTACATGTTGATCAATCTATAACCCTTACAAAAGGAGAATGCCTAGTTTCTTGAGGGAGACAAAGAACGCATTTAAGTTTCTGGATACACAGATTGCTACAAAAGGAATGAAAATGTCTAAAGCAACTCTGGTGCTTTGAAAGTGTGGAACTTAAAACTTTCTGCCAACTGCACTGTGGCCTCGTCTAAAATATCCTTCTTAAAAATATTAGGTATTATTTTTATAATTTAAATAAATAGTCTAATATTACACCAGATTTTTCATTTTGAAGCCTGTGGAAACAGTTTAATTTCCTCATTACTTAAAGAAAACAAGAGGGAATGAAACATAAAGTATCGCATGAAATACATTCCACTTAATTCTCCTTCTAGAGTTTCCCAGGAGAAAGAAGTAGAAGGATGATAAACTGAGGCTGCAACAGTGGCACACCTGAGTAAAAATTACCTCTTAGAGAAAGAACAGAGATTTGGGTGCTGAAGAGTGAGACTAAGAAATCAGATTAATTGTACATGAGAATTAATCCTCCTGCTAGGGAGTGAGGTGTATCTTTTATCTCCTGCCTTTTCTTCAGTGTTGCAAGTAGTTTTCTTCAAACAATGCTAAAGTTTTGCACTGCTGGTTCCTAGTATAGTGAAATGGCCTTAAAATTCAAGAGCTGCTGCCACTCCAAGTTACATTTTATATTTGTTAATAGTAACTGTGGCTTTGCAGTAAAGGAATTCAGAGGGAAGATCCTTCATACCTTTCTCTATTATTTCAATTCTATGCTTATCAAATTCTCTTCATTTTTAAAGTGCTGTCTGAAGAGCAACTTTGCTCTGCATGGCTACACATAGAAAAGTTTTTGTCTTCAATAAGGGCTTAGATATATAATCCCAAATCTCAGTGGGCCTTGTTAAAGCACCATCATAAATTTTTTATACTGCTTTATGAGTTTGGAAAAAAAAAATTGTTCTACATATCAGTCTGGGCTTATAGTGACTAATGTGGCCTTAGGGAAGGGACTGTTGAAATTCATGCATCTAGTCATTAGAAATGAATTGATAGCTGCAATTATGATAAATCAACTTAGGTTTATTAAGTAAGAATTTTTTTTTCATTAGTAGTTACAGGTGAAAAAAAGAAGACAGAGCTATCATGCTTAAATGCTGTAAAGCTGGTGTAACCTGCTATTTCTGGGCACTGTGAGCACACAGGGAGGTATTTGCATCACTCTGTTTTGGTACTCAGTGACCTGATGGATGAGCAGGGGTGAGATAGCTGATGAAGCTACTGGTCTCAGCAGTTAGCTGACCCTGCCTGGACATCTGAACTGCTCATCACTCATTTCCTAAACTGCCACGGTTCAATGTGCAGTGTCTTTAAGCAATCCAAAATTGGCAACAATTTACCTTCAATCATATGCTCTAAACTGCAGCAGCTAAGGACTTGACTGTCAAGTGGCTCAGATGTCTGTGCTGCAAAAGCAAGGCAAACAGTTGGTGCAGTAACCTCACCCAAGACCATACCTGAAAAGCAGGGTTGGCTTCAGCCAACCTAAGACAATCTCGGTTTCCCATCTAGGCCGTCCGTGCAGGGAAAGTGGCAGAGAGAGGGCAGCAAACCTAGCAATGTGGTATCCCCTTGCCTTGTTACTGATGGTCACGCCACAGTCCCCAGGAAAGGCTCTAACCACAAACCACGGGAATTAAGCACTATGTAGAAAATATAGCCCTAATATGAGCTCCTCACTGCCACTGTCACACCAGCCAGCAGCCTCAACACTGTACTGGTACCAGAGGGATGCTATCTTTGATACCCTGCCCTAACAGTATTGAAAAAGGTGTACATTCAGGTCTGTAGAATAGCCACAAATAGTAACACTTGTTTTGTCAGTATAACAAACCAGGCAAGCGGCAGAAAAAAATTGTTTCAGTAAAAACAATCAAATTAAATCAAAGTTAATGAACCAATGGTCTGTATCATGAGATAGCACTGCTGTTACCCTGTACATAAAGCCCTAAGTTCCCTAGCCACAGTATAAAGCACTTCCCTGTGTGTTCTCATGGAGGTTATTCCTACCAGCTGTGCCACATGAAGATTTATACATGCTCCATAAACTTTAATTCCCTTTTAAAGTCCTATTATACCAAGCAGGGGGCCATTTCTGAAGTTGAAATGGATTTTCAGAACAATATAAAGACGAAAATGTTTTCTGGCCTCTGATTTTTAAACCTTTGGGTAAAATTAAATCTCTTCCACAGCACTGTTGATATTCCATATAGAAATATTCACAAATACCAGCCGCTCCAGAACATTATGTCTGAATCCAAAGGGAGAGTTATCCTGCTGTACAAAAAAAATGCTGCAATCACTGTTCACAAAAATCTCTCAGCTTGGTGCTTGGAAGTTGTTTTATCCTGATGTACTGACTTCAGAAGAGAAGGAAATTCAGTATTTCAAGATGCAATTACCCGCAGCAAAGTAAGGAACACCACAAATCATAGAAGTGGTTGATCCTGAATTTGCTGACAGCAAAATGTATTCTTTCTATTCATTCAATCTAAACCACTGCCAAACAAAAGCCTAATGATTAAAGTTAGAATTTCATTTATGTCATATTTTCCCTTTCACACTGAAACCACAATTTTAATAGAAGAGTTTATTTTTATCATCATTTTTCCTCTTCACAAAAAATTGTACCTCTTGCAAAAAGACAGAAGCTCACTCTATGCCGGTACTAACACAAAATGAAGTACCAGATGTGGCTACAAGTCAAATTTAACAAGCAATTAAATCCTAAATAAATAAAACCAGCAGTCAAGAGCACAGCTTCCTCTCCTAAAAATAAACTTCAAGTTAACTCAAAATCCTAAAGCAGTATAGATTTTTTTGCATATTTTACTACATCCCACAGCTCACTTTGGAAACTCACAGCAGACTGACTGTCAATCTGGAAGGACTCAACTTTCCACTAGCCCCTTTCCATGTCCTCTGCCAGTATGTGTCCTCACATGCCTGTGAGTGTTCCTCTGCACAGGGAAATACTCTTCCATAAATAACCCCTCCACCCTTCCCAAAATTGTCCCTAGTTTTAACACCTTCTCTCCTCGGAGCTATTTCCCAAGTTATCCCTTTCAACTATTCTGAAGCTTTCCCCTTTCTGCTACAGCAGAGATTCAACAGTGCCTGTTTAGTCCTGGCTGACGCTGACGGAGCCCTCGGCAGCTCTTAGGCAGAGCTGTCCAGAGTCCTGCTGTCCTGCTGCAGACACAAAGCTCAGCAGGAGGAATCCCAAGAGGCCACACACCGACCTTGTGAGAGCACTGTGGGAGCTGCACCACGCACATAACACCTTGACATGGTCAAATTAGTGAATGCAGATTGTTTCGGCTCTTTAGTTTTAGGAGCTTTCTTAAAATTTTATGGGTCAAGAAAAAGGGAAAGCTAGTCTCAGCTTAGAAGCACAAGATACAGGATAAGGGAGGCATGCAGCCTGGCATCCAAGTTCTGTACACAAGCAAGACCGGACGAAGAAAAAAGGAATAGAAAGGGCATTTAGATGGAAGACTTAAATCTACATTTAAACCAAGTCAATGCTGATGCAGGAATTGATGTTACAGACAGACTAAAACAGATTTTTGATAAAAGGAAGTAAAGTAGGCATGGAAAAACTGTGTTACAGACACCAGCTCAATGAGAAGTCTTTGAGTAGATGACCTTGTTCAAAGAGATGCAACAGCTGAAAACAAGACAGCTATAAACCTTTTGTATATAAGGTTAATTAGAATGGACTTCAGATGTTGACGAACACAACATAGGTAAAGAAATAAATAAAACCACACTTGATAATTAACAAATTGTTGAATAACAGTCCAGTCAAGACTGTGGTACCAGTGTGGCTCTCTATGCAAAGATGTTCTGAGACTGGAAGGATTGCTGGCTCGAAACATTTCAGGCATGTATGTGTGTGTGGGAGGGGGTAGGTTGGGCCTTGCCTTTCATGAGGTGAGGCAATGCCCTGCCCCGCATGCCTCGCACACCCCCAGGCCTGTATCCCAGCCCTGCAGTGGCTGCCAATCCCTGGCACACCACAGGCAATGCTCCACACTCACCTCTGCAGCCCCATTTTAGCCCCAGAGAGGCCAGATGACGGAAGTCCAACCTGGGGGAATGGTCCAGGAAAGCCAAAGAGTATTTAAGCCAGGACATGCAGTAAGCACATGTCTAGACCCTACAGCTTCTTGGAATTTTTATCAGCTGAACACTACTGGAACCAGGAGTGGTAGCTATACTTGTTCTTTTCTGTATCTTTTCTGTCTTTCTGTCCTTCTCTTTCTTCTACTAATTCCCTCTTCTCATAGTTTTGAGTCACTCAAAATTGGATTGGATTGGAGTTTGCTAAGTTAATGCTTTGAGAAGTTGCTTTTATGTTGATTGAATGCTGCTCTAAACTTTTGTCAAAGTTCTCTGATTTTCTAAAGTTACCAGTAAAGTTTTTTTATTGTCTTGACCAACACTTCAGAATATCTTGTCAGCATTCTTCTCGTGCATCTAAGTCAGAGTACATAAAAAATTGTAAGGTCTTTTAAGAGTCTTGTCAAGCAAGTTTTTGGGGCCTTACAGATGTCACTCCAAATTGCTTCCAGAGAGCAAAAGAGATATGCTGAAGGTGAATTTGAAAGTCTTTTGGTAGGTGAGCGACAGAGGTGGAAAACTAAACTAGACATTTAAAGCTAAAATACGCACCTCCCTGCAAGAACAGCTATTGGGCTGTTACTCTCATGGCCATTCACAGCAGGAAAATAGGCATGGTCAATCCAATGCCTCACTTTTGAGTACATCTAATAGTCCAGTCTTTTGGAAATTACTTGGTTGAACCTCCAAAATTTTGCAGAAATTTTACTCCCTGGAACAACCCTTCCCAGCTTTCCAGTCAGATCTCCTCCACCTCTTCCTCAAACATTCATGCCCATATACTGTGGGGTGGCTCGAGAACTGACTGTGATGCCTTGGATTTTAATTTTCTTATTTTTCAAAGCCTGTAGTACTTAGTGTGTCATTCTAAAGTGTCCTGTAGTTTGTTAGCTGCTGTTCTCATATTAAGATAGACATATCAAAGCCTTTCCAAGCCTGCTCTTCAAGGACACTTGGACTGTCCTGGGCTCAAAATGTGTAAACCAACATCCTGGAAAGGGGGGCAAGCTGGGGAGAATTACATCATTAGCTAAAGTTTTAACTGGCGAATTTATGCTGATATGCTAATGGACCAAAACCTATAACTGGGTGAAGAACTTGTGACTTGTCGTTCATCTTGGGGGTCCATCTTAGGGTGCAGTAGCAGCCTCTGGCTCCCCAGGGTGCACCTTTGAAGGCTTTCAAATAAATATCCACCTTTATTCCCTTACTCCTGTCTAGTCTCTGTTTCCAGGTAGCAAATTCAGGCATCAACTGAAGGACAGATCACAGAAGGTCCTGATCAGTGGCACAGGGTCTAGTTGGAGGCCTGTCACTAGCGATGTCCCCCAGAGTTCAGTAGTGGGCCCAGTATTGTTTAACTTAGTCCTCTTTGACTTGGATGAAGGGGCAGAGGCCTCCTCAGCAAGTTCACTGATGACACAAAGCTGGAGGAGTGGCTGATACCCCAGAGGGCTCTGCAGCCCTTCAGAAGGGCCTCGACAGGGTGGAGAGAGGAACCTTCTGAAATTCAACAAAGGCAAGTGCAGGGTCCTGCACCTGGGGAAGAGTAAGCCCAGGCTCTACTACAGGCTGGGGACCAACTTGCTGGAAAGCCAGAGATGGACATGGGTGTTGTAGTGGACAGCAAGCTGTCCATGAGCCAGCAGTGTCATTGTGACCAAGAAGGCCAGTGGTATCCTGGGGTGCATTAGGAAGGGCACTGCCAGCAGGTCACTGCCTGCCCCTCTGTTCAGCTTTGGTGAGGCCAAACCTGGACTCCAGTTCTGGGCTTCTCAGTACAAGAGAGACGTGGAGCTCCTGGAGCAGGTCCAGTGGAGGACAACAAAGTTGATGAGGTGACTGAAGCACCTCTCTTATGAGGAAAGGCAGAAGGAGCTGGGCCTGTTCAGCCCAGAGAACAGACGACTGAGAGGGGACTTCATCCATGTCTATCAGTATCTAAAGTATGTCAGAAATTGAAGCCAGGCCCTTCTCAGTGGTGCCAAGCAATAGGGAAAGAAGCAATGGGCAGAAACTGATGCACAGGAAGTTCCACCTAAATATGAGGAAGAACTTTTTTATTGTGCAGGTGACTGAATATTGGAACACATTGCCCAGAGAGGTTGTGGAGTCTCCCTCACTGGAGATATTAAAGAACCATCTGGATTCAATTCTATGCCATATGCTCTAGGATGACCCTGCTTGAGCAGGCAGATTGGACCAAATGGCCCCACAGTGGTGCCTTCTAACCTTACCCACTCTGTGATTCTGTGATAGGTATCACTTATTATGCTTATTAATTATACAAATAACTTAATTTATATCTTAAGACCAGTACTCACAGGAGCCAGCGCAAGATTTGCTTGTTCTGCTTTGATGCTACAGCACTCAAAACAGGCAACCAGCAGCAATATCCTATTGTTGCTGCACAACAAAATGGAAATATCCTGACCAATTTCACAAATAAGCCTTTCTTCTTTGGTCTCGAGTCATACACTCCCAATTCACTTTAGCCTTACCAATTTAAAAGTATTTCAGGTAAAACTGGCAGCTTAAATCGTTAAGTATTGTTAGTTTACCAGCCTGTCAGGGAGAAATACAATGAAACAAAAAACGCTAATTAATTTAAAACAGGCCAAGATCTTAAAATTCAATAAATAAATCAAGTTTTGAGGTTTAAGTAGTTCATGTCAGCCATCTGTCCAATAGGCTTTTATGAGATTTGCTTTTTCACTCTTGGCTCGTTATTTGATTCCTGCTTGCTCAAATAGATCCCATCATTTTAAAGGCAATACAAGATTTGAGTACTTACAGTTCCCAAGTGAACTCAACAGTCTTTATAAGTCTATGAAAAACAAACTACAAGTATCCAAGTGGAAATCTGCTATGTTTGATGTACGACTATAAAATCACCCTCAATGGACCAGCACTATCAAATTTAGGCTACCTGACTTTAAAAAAAGCATGAAAGCAAGGAAAGCAAAATGAATATAATAGAGATACACATATACATAGTAAGACTTGAGTAGATATGACATTAATTTCCTTCCAGCAAACTGGCCAGTAAGTCTAGCCCCTAACCGTAATCCGCAAGAACACCGCATGCTATAGTTCAGGATCCCCATGTCCATTTAGCTGGTGGGAATTCTGAATTGTGGTTTGCTAATCCTCACCCGAAATCCAGCATGACATCAGTCCATGGGTGATTAAAAGAGTACTTCACATCAGTAGTGAACTTCTGGAACCTGTCACTTGATTGTGGAGGCAGACAGCACCAGAAGGCCAAAAAGTATTTATTCAAACAGAGGATCAAAAGATGAATGAACAGACAGTAAAGGAAATAGGTGGGGCTGTATCCTCTGATATCCTTAATACAACCAGAGATCTGAGCACTACAAGCAAATGTTCACACACTATTCTGAAGAACATTTCTGGATGTTGGAGGGACAATACAGAACTACATGCTAAAGTGCTCTGACCTAGCATGGCAGTTCTCACATTCCTATCATCCTGTAAGTGTTATTAACTACCTGACAGTGCAGTTGTTTCTGACTACACATTTTAAATTAGCTTCAGATAGTCTTGCTGCTTTTAATTTACATTTTTTGCCACCCAACTTGACATTTCTCTTATTACCAATCCTCAGATTTCTCAAAGAGCTAAACTACAGCAAGATGAGCCAAAGACACATGAAAACCACCAAAATTGTGCTTACCTGAATTGCAGTGTTTCACGAACAAATATGAAGAATATGGAAGAAAAGGTATAAGCCTGAAATGTATTTTTTTGTTTTACTATATTACAGAATCACAAATCCTGGTTTAAAAGCATATTTAATGTGATCAGAGATCTTAATGGCATATTTATCTATTTTTTCTTTAAAAAATTAGACCATAAGAAGAAGTTAAGCAATAGCTCTTAAGAGTCAATTTCATATTTTTACATTGCCAATTATTCTGTAGATGGCATTTAACACTTCTAATGCAGAGAACAAAAGCAATACCCTGCAAGTATTAATACACTACATCTTTGACACAAGAAGAAAGGCAGGCCATCAGTCAGATTATCAACAAATGGATAAGTGATTTGGGATTGCAAATCCCATTTTAAAAACCAGTCAGAATCCTTCCTCCTCTTATTTCAATGCTGAATTTCGAAAGATGAAACAAAAAAGGCAACCTAAGCAAAAAGCTCACCTGGAATGATAAAACGAGCAAAATTTTTGAACAAAATTATGTGAATTTATTCAGTAGACAAGAGGTTTATTCCAACATCTTTCTCTATTAGTACTTCTAAGACCATTTTAAACAGGTAAGATTAGATACCAAAAATACAACAGCTCCAAAGAGCTGGAAAGATACATCAGACCCATGTTTAAGAGCAAGAACTAAGTTCCTATGTAACTACCATAAAAGGCTGCTGCATATGGCAGCTGTAGTTTCAAGAAACAAGAAAGTCAGGATACTTTTCCTGGAAGTTACACTTGAAAGTTGCATACACTGTTTCCTAGAGGTGGGAAAGGATGTTATCAGTACTGAAGAGCAGTCTGCTGCCTAAGCATTTAAATTTCATGAGGCTTATAGCTTCCACATACATGTCTATCAAATGCTGAAAAGTATTCTTTTTCTTCCTGTCCCAAAACCCTGACTGGAATCAGACTGCATCTTTTAAAAATTTTTTCCTGACTGTTCAGTCATCTCTTTTATGGCAACTCATCCCACCCGCGGTATCAGTTCTCTTAACTCAATACCATGAAATAATTCAAGAAGGGAACAGAAAAAAAATCTGAAACAAACCAGATCCTTCATGTTCCATTTACAATCATTCCCACTCTTTCAATCATTCCAGACAGAGAAATCAGCTTACAGAGAGCACAAACCAGAGAAATATTGGTCACTCCTCAGTCAATCAATTACAGATCTGTGCACTCCCATGTTTTCTACAGCCAAGAGTCACTGAAACACTATGAAAATTTCAGACATTCAAAAAATCAGTGAAATAGGACACAATTTGATGTTTTTATGACAGGTGAATTACTCTAGAGTCATATACAGAATGAAAGCCATTTGGGAGAAATAAACAACATTCTGGAATACATCAATAACAGCTTCATAAACAGCCAACTATACATGGACTGTAATAAATGCACTAGGACTCAAACCCTCCAGGCTGTCAGCCACAAACTCAATTTTTCAGCTTATTCTTGTCCCTCTAAAGCTAATAAAATGGACAATTTCTGGAAGTAATTTTTCAACTCCAAAATTATAAGCAGCAAATTTTTACATAGAAAAAGGTTTCTGCAAAAGCTGTAAATCATTCAGAGAGACTCTAGATGCATATGAGATACAAAAAGCTATCAACAACCTTTTGACAAAGCTTTGCCTAGCATCTACTCTAAAGGGAAAAGTGCAATTTTCCTCCCACTGTACCTTCACATATATTTTGTGAGATCAAGTTATGGTCAAATTGCCATGTAACCACATTTTCAATTTTCTTCATACATTTTTACAACACTCTCACTTCAGCAATATTTACTATTATCACTCCCGGCATCTAAGGCTGTTTGCATAAGGTGTTATTTGCCAAGAACCTGTTACTTGAAAGGAAGACCTCTTCTGTCTGCACAGCAGATTTGTAGGTGGAGGAAAAGTAGCCTTGCTGAGAGAAAAGTGGAGGGAACCAACACAATCACATGTACATGATCCATAAAGGATGGAACAGAAAATGCATGAGGCATCCTTCTCTAATGGAACTCAAATACATTCATAAGATACTTTTTTCATGCAGTTTCAACTAATTTGCTGTAAAGAATTGTCATAAAGCTCCCTCAAGGGCTGAAAGCCTAACTGCAGACAAATTTACCCAGAACCTGTGTTATCACACATAATACACACCTAAGTGTTTCTAGCCCTGTTTCACTGCTGAAGGAGTAAGATTCAAATCACTACAACACTTAAAGGCTACTCTGAGGAAGATCAGAGGAATATAGCTCTGCAAGAAGACATGCCAAGAACTACACTATGAATAGCATGTCTGGATATACCAATCCTATTCTAAGTTCACAATGCCTTAAAAGTTACTGAATGTCCTTAAGCAAAGCAGTCTAATATACAGAGAACACACGGAGCACAACTGTTAAGAATTCCTTGCCATAATAAAGGTATATGGAGAGAGGCTCCACACGACATGTTCACAGCTTTCTCTTATCCCATATGTCAGTCACTTTCCTAGAGACTGCAAGAAGAGAGATGCTTCTTCCTTCCACAGACAACATGGAGCAGGGAAGGGTCATCAACAGGCCACATGTTGGGAACAAAAATGGCAACAACCAAGAAAGAAAAAGATTCTGAACAAAATTAGGACGTAATTTGATAAAGGACACCTGCACAAAAACAAAGAGGAAGGCTGCTTATTAGACTGCAATCTACCTGGAAAGGAGCTGGTGGTCAACACAGATCAACAAATTTGACATGAAATCAGGGTATTGGTGATGTCACACAATGGGTGATCACCTTCACAGCAATGCTTAGCCTAACTCAGATCACAGCTTTGTTACAGAAGGCTTCAGGATCAGCCACCCCTAAACAGCGATCACTCCAAATGGGTAATTACCACTCAGCAGCCAGTAATGAACCATGGACATCTATCCTATTCAAATGTTTGTCTCCTTCGCATTATTAACATTTAGAGCAATACCAAATGTAAGGTACAGTGATAGACATGCCAGTGATTTACTGGAGGAAAAAGAGTTCTGTTGCTCGCTGAAGCAGTGTTGCTCACAGGACATAATTCCTAGCTTAAGAGGAAAAACACTTCTGTATCTGAGGATAAGAAAGAAGCATTAAGTTAATTACGAAGAACTGCAAAACTGAACTCTCAATAAAGGAGGAATAAAATGAGTTTTCAAGTGAGACAATAAATTTCTTCTGACACCCCAAAAGTCTTGAAATAAAGATCACATTCAAAAGCTACATT
>WEKY01031604.1:20630-43804 GCA_013390045.1 Picathartes gymnocephalus | reverse complement strand
TCAAAAGCTACATTCCCCTCAAGAAAAATATTCAAGTGCACCCCATAAAAGGGTGCCTGAATGTGAATTATTAGGCAATACCAGTCCGACTCTCTTTAGCATCAGCATTTGCCAAGGGAGAATTTCACAAAGCCCAAGACCTCAACAGCTACAATGGAACCATGTATTTATCTCACAATAAGTAGATTTATGCTTGTGTAAGTAGAGTAAGTACAGGTTTTGTTTCATTTCTTCACCCATGTTTTACAAATATGCGATTACATTATTATATTTAGATATTACAAACAATACTTTTACTTCTAGTTAACCTTAACCTGTTTTAACCTATGGCCCAGCTAACCAGCACAAACTCTGCAGTGCCCACAAGTAAGAAAGGTAGTTTCCCTCCCATCACACAGACCAGATTCTGGCCCTGCCAGAATTGGACAGAACCCAAGAGTACCCAGGGACCCACAGCAACTGAAGAGGCCCTCTGACATAAAATAGGATGCCAGAGTGCACACTCATCCCTTGCAGCTCTGGGGGTCTGCTGGGGTCTAGGTCACATGCAGACCTCCTGCTGATTGCTTTCTAATCTGGAGGTGACCTTGCTTATTCCCCTCTCATGGGAAGCAGGCCATGGACTCTGAAACGTTTCCATTACTCCAAAGGCAGGTGTATGCACAGATCAAGCAAGGTAACTGCTATAATTATTATCAGAATGTGGGCATTTGAAACTTTTGGAACTTGCACTATTCAAGAAATCAGACACTTTGTTCAGGATTCTTGAAATGATATTTGAGCTCTAAATGCAAATACATCACACTAAGTAAGTTATACTGGTTTTGATATCTTTGCTTCTGCTGTGTTTACATTCCTGCTCAACATAGAAAGATTCAGACTGATTGCACAGATTCAGGTGGTACTTGAGGCCAACTGATAAATGAGTTAGTGGAAACAGATTGAAGTGATAATGTCCTTTTTACTGCTCTTTCCTAGAAATATAAAAATGGAAAAACAATACTAAACCAACAGTTTGGTTTCTGAAGCTTAAAAAGAATCCTCCATCCCTTCTCTTCCATTATTTCACTTGTCCAGGAACTGGACAGAGAAAATGCCAATTACTGTCAGAGAAGAATTAATACCTCAGTTGCTCCTTATACTCACTATAAAATCCCAAAGATAAATACAAAGTAGTGGAGTGGAAAAAATGTGGAAAAAAAGTGACTTTTATAGGTCTGTCTGTGGAAATAGAAAGAACTGAATATAATCTCACAGTAAAATACTGCTGCTCAATAATATGTCAGAGTAGATGAACGTGTATTAAGGTAAGCTTTCTCAGTGATAAAGAAATGAAACTTGAAAAGCAAAACTGTAAGTTACACTTCTGTAAGACTTAATAGTAAGTGAAATATCTTTCATTTTAGACAGATCCTTGCAAAACATCTCCCATTCTCAGAATAAGCAGTTTAAATGATAATATTTTAGGATGTATTTTGGATCCCTAAATAACATTTAGATCATGAAGGTTAGCTTCTGAAGCTATTACATCAATAAAGATATTTTTTTCTCTTACATGAATAACATTAACAATGTAGAATGACCTTTTCTCTAAATATTAGAAGTTTGCATTCTCTCCATTTGTCAGAGTATATTTCAGCTATTCAATATCGCATCTGTTTGAAATATAAAAAGAATACACTTGGCAACATCCAGGCTAAACACACTATAATGAATCACACACAATTGTAAGGTATATGTTTCTCCTACAAAAATATTAAATTCATACACACGTTTGCTTGTCTGTGTGAGAAAACATTTCTACTGTACTTTTATGAGGTCTTGGGCTATAAATTATTTGTGCATTGACTGAATCTGGAGTGAATGTCTTCATCCATACTTATTTAAATTTTTCACCTAGTTTCCAAAGCTTAAAGAAAAAACAACCAACCACTATTTAAGTGTGACTTACACAAAATCGATGCTTTCTTTTCTATCACTGCACAAAAAAAGCAGTAAATTATGCTCAAATCATACTCCATCATCTGCAAACATCGGAGCCACTGTTTAATCAACATGCTCTTACCTTTGCTCTCCAAAAGATAAAGGCTTTAACATGTTAGGCAGTGTAATGTTTTTCATAACATCGGACTCAAAGCTTCTGGAAATCAAATGTTTCCTTTATGAGGGCTCCAGTACACTCAGACATATTCAAGAAAAACCTTTTTATGACACTGTACTTAACTACCTCCCTCACCTTTTCTCTTTTCCCTTCTCTCAGGGCTCTGTTTCTTTTTGAATTAACATCATCTCTGGGCTGAAAAGAAATTAAATTTAAACACTAATATGTAAGTTACCTAAATGTGCTCTTAGAAACAACAAAAATCTTTGGTCTGTATTTTACAACCAGATTCTGTCTGGCTGTAAAAGAAACCAAATACTACTCCTCTGGCATTTTGCTTAAAAAATATTTTAAGAAATATTCAAATTCATGAGATTAACAGATGTCCAACGAACAGGAAAGAAATACTAATGCAAAGCAAATAAATATCAGAATCTGAGTTCAAAAAAGGTTGTACTCACTCGTTATTTCTGGATTTAATGCATGGCTGATAAAGGACTTTGACAGCATTCCAGGTTCCCACTGGTCCAGAGCTAGGCATGGGGATATCTCCAAACAGTGTAAAATCACTGTGGGAAGAGGAACTTCCTAAAGACTCTACCAGCAATGTGTCAGAATTTAAAAGCCATATCTATAAATGAAAAACAATTTCGTTTACTGTAGATAGCATGCATTTCAATTTGTTACTTTACTCAGACCCTAAATTAGCTGATACTAAAGCCACATTCTAACAAAGTTTCTAACAATGTATTAACAGACACAGATTGCTATTTTATTACTCAGCACAGTCTGTACAGCTTCTAGTGGAGAAAAAAAGGGTAATACAATACTGATTTATCAGTCACTCTTAAGATCATTACTCTGAAGCTGCCTCCTTTTGAGACTGTAGCACATTCCTTTTGGTAGGAACAAAAGAAATAGTCCCAAGACATCTCTTTCAGTACCTGATGTATTATTTCTCCAATTCCATATTTTTTTAGGCATTAGTCAAGCATATGGTGTTGAGCAACTGAGGGTTAAAGGCAGAGAACTGGAAGACTGCCCACTGAAGTGCCAAAAATGGAGGCTATTTAGAAGCAGGAGTAGTTATGACTGTATGGAGCTAACACATGTAAGGAAAAAGACAAAAATTAACATGGTCTAAAAGGAATGTTGGAATTTACAAACAGCTGCAGCAGACTCTCACTTGGAAAATAAATCTTTATCAAATTTCATAATGGGACTGCCATTCTTCAGCACTATTTGCTCCCAGCGATTTGAGAGATATTTATTGGGGAGAGTTTTGAGAAACATGAACTTTTTGCATCCCATTATGAGTCTTACTTAATCTGTGTGATTTGGTATCAGTGTTCCAACTTGGATCCAGGGCTTTCCTGCTAAACACCATAAAAATAAGTCAGGCTTTTCCTTAATTCACAGCCTGCAGTAGTGAAGTGATCCAAGTTAACAATGGAAATCAATTTTTACAAATCTGGCACCTGTGAAATGCTTATATATGAAATATTTATCATAGAAAATGGGATTTATACAGTGCTGCTCACTAGAGAGCAATCTTCTGCTTCTCATGATCTAATCAGCTTCAAGTAAAACAAGTTACATGATGTTAGGTAGCAGACATATATCCCCTGTGGAGGGAGAAAGCCGTCATTAACAGGACACATGGTATATGTTGTAATTGAATGTGACAGTCACAATTTATCAGAGCCCAAGGCTCAAAACATTACAGAGGAAGCTTCATAAAGAAGGAATGAGATATATTGATAAAGATATCTTGGGAGGGGATGGGAGGAGGAGAATCACTTTAGCATATGCACATAAATGATGACAAGCAACCACACTTGCAAGTGGTTGTTCATCAGCTTTGCTCTGGTAACTCACTGTACATATTTATAGCCTGAACCGCAAAATATACCTCATTAGCTAGGACCATTACACAAGGTGCTTAAAATCATGTGTTGAAGAGGTGTTGAAAGAAAATGGTAAAAAAACACAGGACACTGCCAACACAAATTGAACAAACTTTCCTCCTCTTGAAATTTCTAAGAATTCCTTGTGGAAGGAGCTTACTGGGATTCTTTCCAGAAGGGGAATATCCTTCAAACTAGACAAGGGAACAATGTAGCAATAGTTGCCTGCTCCTTTCAGAATCCTTCTGTAATCTGCTGTAGAGAAAGGAACCAAAGCATTTCATTTGCAACATAGGCCTTTTGAAAAGCACTTCTTTCTACCACAGGTGACATGGTGGCACCTGACAATCATGTTCTACAACTTAATATGAACGTCTCAACAGCAACACAACAGATCTGTATTAATAATTTAGCACACAATACAGAGAAAGCAGATTAATCTCTGGGGGTGGAAGGATTCCTGGCAATGAGTAAAATCAACTTCTGAACTACATTTACTTCTTTAGGCAGTATTTTCATTCTTCATGTATGAATTATTTTTTGATCTTGTTTTCGGTCTGAGTGAACCATCACTGACCCAGACTTAGTGTGTTGACTCTAAGAATTTAATACATGTTATCTCTGGCTAACATAACTTCATATTTTGATCTGTGCTTTCAACTATGTTACTCACAATGTGCAATCTTTCCTTTCTTTCTACCTCTTTGTGCAGCAAAGCTTGCACAACCAAATTCCTTCCACATTATCTTCAGTAAGAAAAGAACCTCTATAGAAAAATAAATACATAAAGTGTAGAATTCATTCACAATGCCATTGATGACCTTTTCTGAAATGACAGAATCAGAAAAAAAATATTTGGGGGGTTGTTGGTCTTTTTTTCATTGTTTTCTTTTGGTTTCAAATCATTTTGTCAAGAGATTTAAAAGATGTTCTTTGAACAAAAGCTGCAACCAATCTACCTCAGTTATACTTTATGGGACTTGAACAGCTGAAATACCACAATTTAGATTCTGTGATCAGTTTCTCTATATCTCAACCTGAGTCTCCAGCATCAACTTGTGGACAATTAGGCATCAGTCTGAATTTAACATGGGTAAAAAAAAAAAAACCCAAACCTTTTATTCTTCCTTAATAGTTCTTTCTTAGTTATTGCAGACATTGCTATTACTTTCATCATCACATAGGTCACTAATGCAAACATCTTTAATTACAGCTATTTTGTTCTCACACTCAGACTGTTCAGGTAAAGATGTGGTTTCCACGTATCTCACAAAGAATAAAGCTCTCTAAGACTGCTGGGTAGCTAAGTCTCAGCAAGGTTCTCATTATCTCACTTCTTGACCACTGCAACGTCCACCTCATCTCCAGTCTTAACAAATGCAAACCTGTTCTGCTCATGCCCTTCAAGACATGGACAATAATCAGACTGACAGGTCTCTCCCATTTTGTTACATATTAATTTTCTTGGGATATCTTCCCACTCCCTCTCCACTCACTCCTGAAATACAAGCTGCCTTACTTTCAAGGCACTTTACAGTCTAATCCCACTCCAAAAAACATCTTTCATTCATTACTGAAATACTGGAGATGGTGTTCAAAGAGTCCAAACTACTGCACACTTTTTGATTTTCACAGCTGTAAAATTTTGGGATCCCATCCATGAGATGAATTCCCTGTATCTATCCAGAAAACTACTTACTTACCTCTTTCAGAGTTACACTTTTTTTACAGTACAGAAAAAACAGATATTTATCAAGATGCTGCTATATTGACCAATAATGTACCAATTCGCTTGTGTTCTCCTATCTCACTATCTGTTTGCTGTCCTCCTCTTATTCTTAGCTTGTAAGTCATGCAACTACAAGGCAGTGAACCCTTCAAAAGTAGAGCAAAGAGAGAAGGCAAGTGATTCACAACTGTGAGGAGGGCAGAGATATAGTTAGGACAAATAAGAACATCTGTATATACCACTTTTTTTCTCCTGAAACAGAGAAATTTTTTTTAATTGATATCCTTTAAAAAAAAAAAAACCCAACATAAGTAGTATACAGCTTAAACAACAGAATATGTGTAACTTAAGCAATGGAAACTCGTATTATGATACCTGCAAATAATACAATTGGTAATGTTAAGTGATACATTCAGAGGAAATGAGGAAAATAAGTATACATAATACCAGTGGTTTAAAAAGAAATTAAAAAGACTTGTGAGAAACCTTAACCTTAATTATCACATACAGAGTCAAAGCTGTATGTATTCACGTAGGTAAGCACAAACACCGAACGAGAATCTTTGGCTCATTATCAAAACAAGTGGGACAGCTGGTTCACAATGCATCAGGGATGAGACTACTTGTGTAACGTGGCTGTGTGCTCACAGCCTCGAGCACCCACATTTTACTGTTTAGCTGTTGACAATCATTGATATAAACAGAGTTTACATTATACTTGTGTCCACAAGGCCTCTGAGTCCGAAGACTTAACCCATGACTCCAGAGCAGTTTTTGATGTGTATACAGCAGTCAGAACCTCACCCTGGACCGGAGCAAGGGTTTTCTAATGTTAAATATTAAAAACACCTGCAAAAAACTAACAACTAACCAATATAAAGGAAGAGAGGCCAATCAGAAGCCAGTCCCTATCTAACTGAGCCTGCTCCTCTAATCAATACATTGGCAAAAATGCAGCTCAGAGCTAAGAGTAATGGCAATCTACTAAATAAAGTGATTTTCTGTTAAAAAACAACAAGTTTGCTGTATCTAAGCTACTAGACAAGCACCAGAATTTTACATAACTTGGGAACACATAAGATACAAGGGAAAAATCACAATGATTTTTAATGACTCCTTAATTAGACAATATATAATTATGGGTCTGCTCATGAAACCTTCATTTTATCATCACAGAAGAGATATTTCTCAGTGGTTGTACAAATGTTGTGTTGGCACCAAAATTTATTTAAAAGCAACAGATAAACACTTTCCTCAGCATCTGGATGTTCCAAAATAATAGAACTTGGACAATGCATATAAAAAGTAGTTATATAATTACATTGCCTCAAGAAAGTGCATTTATAAGTTTATCCAGGGCAGGAATCTCTAATCATGTATTTCTTTATCTTTGTGTCTATTAATTATTTCTATAAACTGCAAAAATACAAATTCTATACCCATATTTAGTTCAGAAATAAAAGAAAATATCTCTGGTTATGTAAGTGTGCAGTATTAAGGTAACTCTTACCCATCTTAAAAGTTTGAGGAATCTAGCTGTCACCATATAAATATCAAGCTTAACCAAGTTTAACAGCATTAGAACATTAAGTATAATAGGCAATTTTATTTTTGTTCGCACTTCACTTTGCAATGTAATGTACTTACTACATTAATAGCCCCTGCTGGCTTGAGACAATGCTTGTGAAAGATGCTATACAATTTGATTTACTTCTGGTGATTAAAGAAAAGAAGTGCTGGAGCAAGAAGGTGAAACATATTTTAAAAAGTTAAAACTTAAGCGTTCCATGTTCTCTGGATACAAAATATTTCTGTGCTACTTGTGGTGTATCTGTAGTACTTTCATTACTGTATCAATAAAATGTTTATGTGTACATCTAATTAGATTAAAAAATTTGGGGGTGTTCTTACTTGAACAGATGTACCTCAGAACCAACTTCAAGAATTTTAATTTGTTAATTTTTTCAACATACAATAATGAACAGCATAAATAATACATTTTAGGAACTGGGATACATAGGTTAATCTTCCTCATCAAGATGAAGACTTAAAAACTTACCAGAATATAGATTTTTCCATTATCTCCTTTTATAGTGAATCTAAATGTGCTTTTAGCAGAGGATAACTCCAAAAGACACTGAGCAACCACGCTCTGTACAAATTGAGACCTGTTTAAGAATTAACCACATATCATATGTTTTCATAACAACTACACAGACAGTCATTCATAACTATGCACTACAGGTAAATGAGTAACTCATACTTCAATTCCACTACATCCTACAATCACATTTTACTGAAAGATGGGGCTTCTTTATCTTCCTCTCACTCAAAATCAGAGAACATTTTATTTCCTGCAACAGGAATTTTTTAATAGATCAGGATTCTAAAGTGCTCCACATCCTTTATTTTGGCCAACACCAACTGTCAAATGCTGACCAGAAGCTTTTCCCTACTGTATTTTACACATATGAACACAAAGTTCAGAATGACGCATATATTTCAAATATAATTCCCAAAAAGAAAGAACTGTGATTAAACCATTGTACATGATACCAGCTAGGTAGGTCAAGTTCTGTTTCAGCTTAGTCTTAAATTCAAACTGAATTACTTGAAAATTCTAAAGTTTCACTTCCAATTAAACATTTTAAGCTTTACTTAATTTAACTTTACATGACAAACTTCTGTTTCCATAATTAGTTACCAGACATTGTGCAAACTTAAATAGTTCAAAATAAAAAAGTATTTTATTTTGGCTTATCGCCTGAATAGTGAGACACTGTGACAAATTATACACAATTGACCTCCTGCATCACACACAAAGATGAGCAAACAAAACTGTACATGAGTGAATTCAGGCTACTTTGCCTTTACAATGCTTAATTCTGTGATGATTACGTAAAATTTCACCCTGTTATTATATGTAATTATTCAAGAAACTACAACACTAGAGCATTTCTAGCATCCTTTCTAAAACATACACTTGAGCAAATTATCTGATTTTTTTTGTTACCTTGGTGTTGGACTGAAGCTTCCCTCAGATGGTTGAATAATCACCTCAGTGACATAATATTTAATGGTATCTAAAATGACAAAAACATTTTTCAAAAATAATAGAATAACCAACTTATTAAGATTAGACTGTAAGTCACTATATCATATACTAATTAAACATTTGTTCAGTAGACAATTAAGAGGTGCAGCAGACAATAATATTTCGCTTGGGTTTGTAGGAGTACAAGCAACCATAACAAAAAACCTACACTGCCTGAAGAAAACTGCTCTGAGCTAATTACAAGATCAGCAATTTCTCATTCATATTGATCTTTGTTTAATGGTGGGAACAATCATCTTGAAACCAAGCAAGCAAGAGCTCCAGACAAATCTGAAAGATGAATTGGAAGAACTTTTCTAAAGCACTGAGATCAGCATAGCTTACATAAGCATTTTAGTACCCTCTGCTGCTTAGTAATGCTGCAGTGAATCACAAGAGACAGTTCTAATAACAGCTCACACCAGGGAATAATTTTCTTCTTTGCTCAAAGAGCAGAATGGAACTTCTTTCCAAAAATCACTCCCTCAACATTAACACTGCATACATTCTGAATTTCAATGTAACTGTTCACCAAAAGCTCCACTAAGACAGCTTTTAACACTAACTGGAAGTGGTTTGAGGACATAATTTAATCCCCATCAATAGTCCTGTCAAATATGATCCTATTGAAGATCTGAGTCTATGCTGCAAATACAGCCTAACCAGAGGGCCAGCAAAACAGGTTAAGAGTAATAAATTCATTCTACTACGCCTCAGCATGTGAACAATTGGAAGATTCATTTGGTCCACAAGTTTTAAGGATGGAAGGGTTTTATCTGATCTCTGTCCACACATACCACTAAAACCGAACGAAAGCAAACATTTCAGGAAGACCCTTAATCTGTTTTAAACTCTCCAAAGGCTTGGTAATCCCACCCCTTCTCCAGGTAAATACTACACTTTTTCAATTATTTTCACTGTTAGGAAATTATATTTTACCTCTAAGTTTAATTAAGTCTGCTCCCTGCTACGTGAGTTCTTGGAGACAGGAAGAAAAGACAGTTCAGTCCCTCCAGTTCCTCAGGCATTATCCTATGTAAGGAACTGGTGCTACTGCTACAAGGGTATTGGGAATTCAGGAGATGTTTGCTTGCAGACAGATAGAAGGTGTGATTTCCCAAGAAAAAATCATACGAGTATATGTGGATAGAGTTGGGGGAAGACACAGCCCATGGGGGAATCTCAAAGCTGAATCTGGTCTCCACTGCTACACCACTCTAATCCTGCATTATCTTCAAGGCACGGATACCTGATCATAAGGAAGTACCAAACCGTGACAGTCAAGCTTGTCCTCCAGTCTCTTTTCACAGAGATAGTTCTGCCTGGACTTACACCATACATCTCTTTTGTTCTCTGAACTCTACCGAAATTTCCTACAGTATGAAGAAACATGGTCAAAACAATGGATATGCTATCTAACTTCAGCCATGTGCAGAGTCCATGCCAAATCCCTGCACATCTATAGTGTTTACCTTTCCCCACTCCCACCGATCTATTACTCATGACCTTGTTATTCATGCCCTTTTCCAAGCATTCCTTTCCCAAAGTCACATCTTGCTTTGTGGGCTTTCAAACATTGCACCTTAAATTTGGTTTCATTAAAGCCTGTATCGTTCAGATCCCTGTACAGGACAATTAGAACATTCTGTAAAAGAAGACCTTCTGTCTTGTCCCTCCTTATGACATTTCAACAGGCTTTGCATTTTCTGAGAAGTTTTTATATTCACCAGATCTCTCAACTGAGGCAGGCTAACACTGACTGACGCAGTGGAGTAGAGGGAGAATGAAAGAATGAACCCTGCTAATAACAGTCTCATCATTGCTTCTCTTTCATTAACAGCTGAATTTTAAAAACAACCAGACACTCATCTGCACATCACTTCAGGTAAACCCTGCTGATCCAATATAATTACAGCTTTTAAACTGATAATCCCATCAGCTCATCATCAGATGAGGCTGAGACATAAACTGTTTCTTTGAAAAGGCTTTCTTCCCACAAAACCAGGCTGACTGATAGCAATCTTCAGCTTCTAGTTGTGTCGATCAAGTTCTGCATTTACCTTTCACTTATTCTGTAGAACTGACAGCAAAACAAGCAGCCTGTAATTTCTCAAGTCTCCATTTTAACTTGATTCCTAGTTAATTGGAGTCAGGCATTTAGTCTTCCAAAGGTTTGGAATTAGCCAAAATATGCCACAGAAACAAAGATGATGAAAATTCCTGCTGAAAGTCACTTTCAAGTTCTAACACTGGAAACAACAACCTCATCTGTTCCAGAAGGGAATGAGACAAACACACAGGAATCATCACTGCACCTTATTGATAAACTACTTTCCCTCAGTGTTTTTAACCTCCAGTGTTCAATGGCTGATACAGTCAAGTCTAGTTTTGTTTGAACATCTCATACCTGATGAAACTGTTTCTCCCAGCATTGTCTTGCAGCGCTTACAAATTACTCTGGTATTTTCTTTTGACTTCTGTAGGATAAAGAAATATTTAAATGTCACTCAGATATTCTGGAAAAGGCATGCATAACATAATTTACAGAGCAGACAGGGAACTTTTTACTTGTTTCTGTCCTCTTTATGTTTACATGCATACATATTTGCCTTCACTATTTCACATTTCTACACTTGGACTTCCTTTCAAGTTTCATATTAATTTTAAAATCTAGCAATATATCCACACCGCACAATCTGTAATAGCTAACAGGAGATTCTTGTAATATTTAATGACTGGATTATAAAATGAGAAGCTAAATTCGATTGTGCTAAGGGCAAAATAATGCACCTAAAATGAAGTACTCCATAATATATACATAAAATAGTATGCTGCAATGTGAGTACCATTACTCAGTAACGAGTTCTAGCCACTGTGGACAGTTTTATAGGAGTTGAATACCAGTTCAATGTTCAGCAGAGAGCAGAAAATGCTTGCAGATTATTTTGAGTTACTAGGAAACAGCTGAAGTACACAACACAGCATGATATTCCAGAAAGGTGCAGTGGACTCTGTTCTTGAACAACCCTTCTCCCTCTATTGAAACAGATACAGAAAAGGTATTGACAAAGAATAATTGTCAGAAATGCAAAACAGTTTCCATATGTGGCATGAAAAAGCACATAACAGGAGAACATATGGAAGCCAGAAAACTGAGGGTTATCACTGAGATACCTAAAATCACAAATGTTTAGGAAAAGCTGAACAGAAAAAAACAAACATATGCCCTCATAGCTTATGCTACGAAATTCTAACTCTCCTTGTATCCAAAAAAGGAAGGCATTTGTCACACAATGCATAATATAGCTGGGTACTCACTACAGGAAACCATTTTTCATATTAAAAGTATACTCAAGTTCAAAAAGTCTTCATAAATTCTGAGGAAGCAATGTCATCAAGGGCTTATTAAAAACAAAAAATGTGGATAACAATATCTAATTTCAAAGAGTCTCTACACTCTCCAAAACATCACTGAGTATTTACCTTAGCTTCATGCATTACTGCCCTTTGAAAAAGATCTGATTTCTAGATTAAATCTACCCTATAAGACTCCTACTAATTACAGTTTAACATTTAAATTCAATACATCACACAAGTAAGCACAATTCTTACTTTAATCCGAAGTCTGAACTTCAGAACTGGTTCTGTGTGGGCTTATTAACCTGTGTATAGCACATTAGAGCTCCGATCTGAAAGGGGCACATTATATATAACCTTAATGATGGTCAAAAACAGAGAATCAAACTAAAAGGCAGAGAGCTGACTATGTTGGAACTACAGTTCCCTTGTTATGGAGATCAGGAAAATCATCTGGTTCATATATATGCACTTATATATCTCCTTTCCTAATTCCTACCTTTCTACTCCTCTCAAACGTATGCAGTGAAATTACTTGTACAGTGTGCAAAGCAAGGATAAAAATAACAAGGTTTTGCATAAGCCAGTCTTTGAGGCTGGTAGAAATACTGCACAGTGCAAGTACAGAATACACAGTTCTTCCTTGAAAGCTACAACTTGAGCATTTTTTCCTGACTACAGTTACAGGTGCTGACTGAGAACTGTGCCTAAAAAACATCACTAACTCCTGGTATCATGCTTCAATGGAAAAAGGGATCGTTTTAGCTCAACTAATTAAATCAATACATCTATTTGACAACTTGCAGCTGCTGGCAATCTGCAGATGCAGGTGGATCACAAGCCTAATAGTTTCTGTTTCTACTCCTAAGGATCCCTGATATGGTGTCAGGAAAAGTATGTTCCCCAAGAGATACTATTAAGATGCTGCAAGACCATGTGACACTTAAAAACTATGTTACATTGGAAGACTAATAGATGTGAAAAATACGTTTGCAATGGACGGATGCTGTCTTGGTCCCATTGGAATCTGGAAAAGATTGTTTAAGCATCTCTGGTACACTCTTGCTACTATTTTGGTCATAGGCAAACACTTTCCAAAGAACTGCAATGCAATTAAAAAGGAACTTTCATACTGGGGCAAACTGTAACAATATTCTCTAAAATGAGAACATTTATGCCAATAGCAATCTGTCTTGCTTGTAACTTTCTATTACTCATATTATGGAAGATTTTTCTGCTTCATGAGGGTTTTTTTCCCTTATTAGTCCAGTTTCTGCTGGATGTAACAGTTGTGCTCATTTACTTGGCAACTGAGTGATGCTGGAAATAAGCAAACACAGAAATGACAATTCATTGCAAGTGTGAAAGATGTAGAAAAAGGGATTTGACACAAACAAGGAACAAATTCTCAACTTCAGTGCAAGTATAAGGAAGAAAACATGAAAATTCATTACACTAAACTACTACTGTATGCCTCTGACATAAAACAGCCTCCTCCCTCGTTCTAAAGTTCTGCTACCATCCTGGTTTGACCTACATCTCAAAATCTTTGTTAGACATCCTTTAATTACGTTTCTGCCTCCAAATCAATCCTTTTATCACAAACATTCTCTATGATGAAGAAGTGTGCAATACAAACTCCATGTACCCTGTCTCTTCCCATATTTATTTCTGCTGTTCTAAGATCTCTTTTAAGGCTGCTGAAATGTGAGAATTCATTTTGGCAACCTCTGGCAGAAAGAATTGTCCTCTTGGAAATCTGGAATCATCTACTCCACCTCCTTCTTAAGGGAACTTAGAAGAAATAACTCCATTGTCACAGAGTTAAGCCAAATTAACCTGCCTCTGCCATGCTGATACCCTTTCAGGGTATCAGTCCTTATTTTCCTCTCTGCATATTCTGCTTTTCAAAGAACAATGGAACAAGAAACCCAAGGAACCACAGCTGCAAGCCTTGCACATAGGGACCACAGGACACCACTGCTCCCCAAGCAGAGGGGTCACTTGGAGCATTGCACCAGCAATCACTGAACTGCAAGAATCCCGGTGACTCTTAGTGGGGATAATACATACCACTCTAAGCAGCAGGTAGAAATCAGGGTGTCTGGGGTTAGTTCTCAAGAGATTAAATGTTTCATGCTGGGAATCTCTACATAATAAGTCATCAATTGTTACAGAAACAAATAGCCAAGGCAGCAATGTAGACGGTTTAATACTTGGTATTGGGAGAAAATACAGCACGTGCAGGCCCAACCTTTTGTCAGCACAAATGCAGACAAGTAGCAGATCAACAGAAAAGGCTTTATGGAAATGTAGGCTTTGGTAAACTGAGTTCTTGGATGTTCTTCTGGCAGAAGAAAAGATTATTCCTTGAACTTTTATACAAGTGTTAGATGTCCAAGATGAGTAAAGCATTGAATTGTCTTTCTTCATGGGTTTTATCCTACCACTGAAACATCAGCACCCCTAAAACTGGTTTTTACTCTGGGCTTGAGGTTTCTAAGTCAAATGACAGCCTTCTTTCCTACAGACTTGTTTGATGAATCTATCTTACCCTGGAACACCTCAGAAACATCAATATGAAGAGCTATAACCTGGGATGGCATGTTCCTTTCACTAGACAGAGCAGTCAAACAAAGTGCTTACTATGCTTTAAGAACCTAAGACAGTCACATCTAAACACAAAACACACATTCTGATACTCCCAAATATTTTTAGATAAAACTTTAAAAAAAAGAGAGAGAAAATCACACTTCTCTTTGATCATATTTATGATTATGCCTCAAGTCACAGTGTGAGAGAAAAATAATTGTTACTTCAATTTCCACCTCATTCCTTGCTCCCCTATCCTTTAACAAACACATAACCCATCACAGTTATTATCTTACTAAATTCTGATCTCCTTCACTCATGAGAATTTTGGGGGAAAATATATGGGTTTAGAACTACATAATTAAGTAGCTTCTAATTCTGTTTACAGGACTATGTTCTACTTGCACACTGAGGTCAGTATCAATACTGTGGTGTGAGCTTTAGAAAATGTAACACATAGCCTGGAATATTCTTTGGCTTCTATACAGCTGAATGCCAAGAACTCCCTATGACCTTCAAAACAGTTCTGTAATACACACAAATTAAATAAATTAGTAACAAAAAAAAGTACTTTACAATTAAAAAGTCCAAGTAACTTCAATGAAGAATTATTTGAAGAAAATACTTTACCAAGTTGGAGCCACTCTGAGAAGCTTGGTGTTCAGCCTCTGAGCAGCACACCGGAGATTCAGCCACATGTGAATCATTTCCCAAATTCAACAGAAAAAAAGTGTCTCCAAGAAAACAGTCACCATGCTGAGGGTGCAAAGTGCTTCTGGCAAAGGGGTCAGGGTGACAACACCACTCTTCAACTAAATCACTCCAGTTTTCACTCGGTAGAGGAAGAACTCTGAGAAATTTCCTTAGAGGGCAGAAGAGACAAATATTTTAATATGTTATCATTTGTTTCTAAGACACTAAAAGAGAGTTTAGGCTTCCTACAAATAGTGGGGGAAGTATAGCATTTTCTCAAATGGAAGTGCTTGACTCTCCTTTCAGCCAAAGGCACTTTCTTTGGGTGAATTCTGAGAAAGCAATGGCTGAGTTTCCTGCCAAGTCTGTGATAAAGCATTTCCCAAGGGTGAATCTCCAATGATTATAAGGCAGAGTTTGGCACAGTCCTCTCTTGAAATGAATCACATGGCAAAAATAAAAGAGTTCTACCCAGTCATGAAAAATATGACAATGAGCATTTGCAACTACATTTATTATTACTTCTTGTAAAGTTCCCTTGCACCAAATGTTGATATAAAACCAACAGAAACAGATTAATGCCACAGCAAGATTCAGCATGTTCTTTGTTTCGGATACCAGACTTGAAAAAGCTAAAACCTGACAAAAAAACCACAGTATATCTTCATTTAAAAACCCAAACAAACAAAACAACAAACGAAAGACAACTCAATCTTAATTTAGATTCAGATACTCAGATCCAACTTTCAGAAGTCATATACAAAAAAAGGGCAAATCCCTTTCTCCTGGGAAGTAGTACGAATTGACACTGCTTCCTGAAATACTACTTTGTTTTCCTTATCAATTGTATTGGGTTTGCATTTTCTGCTTTCTGCCCAGTTTCCTTGAATGCTTTCCTTTGGTTACCCTATCTCTTCAGCTGTTGCCTGAAACCTTTACAAAGAGTTTCTTGATTCTACTCCTTACTTAAAACTTGCAAATACAACTTTGCTTATGGTGCTACTCTGCAAATAAAAACACATCTGCTAAGCCAACAGTTAGGCATCCTCCCTTTCCTGCATTTCCCAGACGAACATTTTCTTAAGATGTCAGTTCTTCCCACTGTAGCTTCTTGGCCCTTTTGAATTGTTTGATGGATGAAAGAAAAATATTTTATAAAAAAATCCTTTTATTCTAGATAGACAATACATTTTAAACTCTGCTTGCTCCACCTGCAGATGAAAGTTGGAATAACTCATCCTCTGATCCAGCTTTACCAAAACTAAGATCACCTCTTAGTACTACCCATGTCTGTCTTCATTTTCTGTGGTCTTACATATTGCTTGAGATACTACTCAATTCTGCCAAAGTGAGAGTTTAGTTCTGATGTTGGCCTAATAACTGATTCTTCATCAGCCTTTACAATTAGTTCCAGTGCCTGGACTCACATTGAAAAAAAAGTCATCCTGTATTGCTTTTTACACAAAAAGCTGGTATTGCTCAGCAGTGATTTTACAAAGGAAAAAAGACAGAGATTACCTTAAGCTGCAGACTCATGCTGTCCTGTTTCATTACATCAACCTTTCTTTACTCTCACAGTCTACAGCATCAAGATCTTCACTTCTTTTCCAACAAAAGCAGTTTTTCCAATCAGTAGGAATTTCCTAAACAGACTCCTGACTATGAGCTATACAGAAAATATAGCATTTCCACTGTATTTTAGGCTTTTGCCACTCATGGATGGGAAGCCATATCCTGGATCACCAGAACTGGAAAAATGTAACAATAATAAAAATGAAGGTTTCCAGAAAAACAAACAAACAAAATCAAGTTGAGGTTTACTAGGTACTGACTAAATTGAGGCTGCTAAATACCATGATAAAACCTACAAAACAGGGTGACTTATGTCCCCAAACTTGCTCCTAATAACAACTGAGTTTCTACTTGAAGATAGACACCTAGGCTGCCTTCACAGTCAGAGAGCAACTAACAATTCTTAGGTTGGGACCTCTAAGAGTAGCTTTCTTCTGAAAGTGTCTAATCTAGCCAGGCTCCTGCTGTAGATAGTTCTCAGAGTCCAAACAGAAGAGTAGGTAATTAACTTATTTTTTAAAAGGCTGAACTTAAGCACTACTCTATAAGAGCCCTGCCATAAGGATATAACTCTTAAATTATCTTCCAGGCTAAGGTAAGTATTTGGCTATAGAGACCCCTGTAAGACTGGATTAAGAAAAGTAACCCTTAATGTCATTTTTAACTAATACCCAGTAATATCATTCTGTCTACTGAAAATACCGAAAAGTGGAAGTAAAACAGACTTTAGACTTTTAAACATATAACTGTTCAGTTTCATCAGAGAAAAAGAAAAGTAACTGCATTTCTTTAACTGCAGTCTGTCTCCCTTATTTACTTATTAAAAACTCCTCAGGCAGCCCAGCTGTACAGTTAATTGTCAGGCTTAACACTACTTATGTAGGAAAAGTGTAATTAGATTTCCCCTGCCATGAGCTTTTCAGTGAAATATTTGTACAGTACCAATCATTATCACAGAATCATAGAATATCCTGAGTTGGAAAGAACCCACAAGGATCACTGCATTTAACTTCAGGCCCTGCACAGGACAACCTGAAGGTTCGTATCATGTCCAAATGCTTCTTGAACTCTAGCAGGCTTGGTGCTGTGACCACTCCCCCGTACTGCCTCTGCTTGCCAAGTTTTTAGTGGTAGGGGGCCTCCATGGATAGATTCTGTGAGCAGCTGCCAGAAGCTTCCCCCATGTCTGACAGAGCCAATGCCAGCTGCTTCCAAGACAGACCCACCACTGGCCAGGGATGAGACCATCAGCAGTGGTAGCGCCTCTCTAATAATGTATTTAAAAAGGGGAAAAAAATATCTTGCAGTCAGAAGAGTGAGAAAATCTGAGAGAACTCTCTGCAGACACTAAGGACAGTGAAAAAGGAGGGGAGAATGTGCTCCAGGCACCGGAGCAGCTTTCCCTGCAGCCCATGGGGAAGATAATGGTGAAGCAGGCTGTCCTGCTGCAGCCCATGAAGGTCCACGGTGGAGCAGATGGATGCCCTCCATGGAGGACCCCATATCAGAGCAGAAGGATACCCAAAAGAGGCTGAGGCCCCATGGGAAGTCCAGCAGAATCTGTGGACCCATGGTGAGAGAGAGATGCCCACACTAGAACAGGTTTGCTGGCAGGACTTGTGACCCCGTTCACTACATTTTGTCTCCCCTGTCCAGCTGATGAGGGGAGTGATAGAGCAGATTTGGTGGGCACCTGGCATCCACCCACCACAAGCCTTTAAGAATCTCTTCATGGCAGAAATAAATTATTTTATATATGAGCTACACTTAGCCCAACTGGAAGGATAGAAAGAAAAAAGGAAGTATCTCTAATTCTTTGCAGCTCTTACATGATGGAAGAAAAAAAAAATCTAATAATTTCCTCTAATGTGGGTAATGTGAGGGTAATGGAAAAGAATCAGAGAGTATAACCTCTGAAGAGCTATCAGATTTATGGAAAGAAACTGACTGAGGCAGAGAATTTCAGAAAATGTATAGACTCAATTTTTGTTCACCAAGGAAGGATTACTTATATTTAAACTATTCCTAGTACATTTCTTTATCTAACCTTTAAAAGGAAGGCTTCCTATGCAGTCTCTAACAGTAACAAAAATGAGCTTTAGAATAGGTTTGGGGTGATTTGTTGGTTTGAGGGTTTTTTTCTTTGGTTTTTTTTTTGTTTTGTTTTGTTTTGGTTTGGTTTGGTTTGATTTTTTTGGGTGTTTTTTTTTAACCTAGATTCCTCTTACTTCAACTGAAGATTACTGCCACCTTCTTTTCAGCAACCTCCTAGATATTTGAAGAATCTTATGTCTTCTCCACAACCTTATCTAAATTAAATCCCATTTATTTCAACTTCTTCTTAAAGGTATGATTTTCAAGATCTTGGGTTTTTCTTATTACAGACCCTTTCCTAGTAATTCAGACTTTAATAAGCTCTCTTTCACACAGTTCTGCAATTTCTCTTCAATCCTTCCACTCTCTGCTGTCACTGTCATATTTAACTCTTCCTGGAGAGAGGAACACATGAATTCTGTAGCTAGAAGTCCTGACTATGCTACTTTCTTCCTGTTGGAAATGCTGGAACAGAATGTGTTGGATACACTGGCAGCTCAACTCCTCTACTTTTGTCTTAGGGTTTTTTTGGTGGCAACATTGAAGGGGCTCAGAGGCTCCCTGCAAGGAGAAATGTCAAGTGAAAAGCCGTGGACATGCATTTTTTTTCCTTTCTCAAAAATTCTGCTTGTGTCATGTTACAGGATGCAGACCCAAAAGATTTAAACTACATGCATATGAATTTGATGAGCTGAAATTCAGGAAAATACCCACTCAGAGACGCGAATACAAAAGTGCAATTTGTTTTGAAAACAAATCTTACTGACTAGAAATTAAAAGTTTCACTACTTTACAAATGTATCAAAATAAGATATATTACTAGACTTTCTGATGAGACATTTCAGAAGAGAAACTTAAGAAATCCTCATTCAGTTACACTCAGGCTAGCCATAAATCCATACCTATGACAAGAAAGTAACAGAAATTTAGAGAATGAAACACATTTGTATTATCGTTTTGAGTATTAGGAGCCACACAGATCATAAAAGGCTGTAAGAGATCATAAAAGGCTCTAACAATTCTTATATATTCAGGTGAAGCTGTCAAAATTGTTCATCAGAAGAGCTAGACAATGCAGCATCTTTTTATTAAAATTCCCATTCACTCTGCAGACTTTATAAGAAACAGAGATAAGGCCAAGTCACATAGCTAAGACACAGTTCCTGTGTTTCCCAAATTCAGCATCCCTGAACTATGTGGAGGCAGGCTTTGCTTAACAGATAAAAGGAAGCTGTGGTCAATATCCCCATTCTGAGCAGCCACTCTATAATTACAGCATGATGACTGAAGGAAATTTATAAGAGACTGAGAAGAACTGAAAAGGATACTGAAGTACAGAGGGAGAAAGAAATAAAGGAGTAAATGGAAATGAAAGGAGTTGAACAGCTAGAAACTGCTTCAGTTAATTTTGCCTTTTGTCACCTACAGTGCTTCAAATGTATTCTTGTCTATCAGTTTCAAAATAAATACCTTTTAGCTGTCTTTAAGTACACAAAATCACACAAATACCAATCACTATGGCATTTACTGCTATAAATACAAGACACTGCAGTACTCACCGGTCTTTTACTACGATGTCACCACACGACTGACAGTAAAAGATGTAATTCTTGTTGGGTTTCAGGCTTTCCCTCAAAGTAAAAACCACATCTACAGATGGAAGGAAATATATTAATCTTCAAAATTGTGTAAAATGTTCAGTCACTTGTACAAAAGAATCCTGCCAAATATCTCAAACCAAAAAGGATAAATCTAACAGACAAAGCAAAATGCTGACATTTGAAACACAAGCTTCATTTTCTTAACTGTAGAAGCAGTTATTTAGATTCAGGAAAAACTTGTCATCTCCATCTCATACCCCATATTATGAGTAGGAATTGTAGATGTGAATAATTATTTTCAAGGTACAAATCCTCTTCAGAAGGGGAGTTGAAATATTGGTATCATTGCAGAGATAATAAAAATCAAAATTCAATGCCACTCTTTTGTAATGATATCTCTGATATCTGCAATATGAGGGGATACACAGTCAGGATGGGGAGCAGGGGCAGGCACTAGTTTTACATTTTCAGGCAGGTAAGAAACCAACCATTGTGGAACCACTCCAGGAAAAGATAGTGAGCAACGGCCTCTGCAGGCCAGGAAAGCAAAAATGGTCTCACAAAAGGCAGCTCCAACAACTTCTCCAAAGTAAAAAAAGAAGTCATAAAAGCCTCCCCAAATTATCCGATACCATTAAGTGGAAGAAAAGTAAAACTGTAAGTCCAGCTCTACGTAAGAATACGCCTGCCATCACCTACTTTCTCTATACTTAAGAATCAAAGTATACTCCCAGCACTGACATTCAATATTTGAAATTTAGGCTTTAACCACAAGAGAAAAGTACTTTAAAAGGTTCCAGAATTGCAACTATTTTGCATAATAATATAAAACATCAAAGGATAATTAAGACTATCCAATATATACATTGATTACCACCTGGTTCACATACTTACTTTTCACTAGCATGACTTTCCAAGGTTGATTTTTAAAACTTCATCATTGGTCTTTTGAAACATGTCTTGTTAATAGGACACATTAAATAATTTTAGTATAATTGAGTTGTCAAAGCACATGTATAATTACAGATTAATGTACAGATGCCATCTCAGCATACCAACAGAGTATTCCAATGTGTTTCTGGTGCTGAACTCATTACTGTGTATTACATATTTTATCATCTTTTCCTACTTTAAAAGCTCAGAATGGCAATTTTGTGTTACTTAATATATCTTTCTGTGTCTCGTATGAAATTAATCTAAACATATTGAGCTTGGATGCCAGGATGAAAGAAAGTAACAGCTGTACTACTATGCTTTCTATCTATTGCAAACACATCCTAGACCTGAATTAGCATCATGGAAATAAAGAAGGTAACTTTGCAGATTTTACCTGTGACATTAATTTCTGAAACCCCAGCTGTGAGAATAATGAGCCCCAACACAAGCCCATCATCCTTTATGATTAAGTGGTCAGGATTGAACAAGCATAGTCTGATTGCCTGGATGAATCAGCTAAGTGCATTACTGACACGATGGGGAATAATGGGTACAAATTGAAAGAAAGGAAATTTAGGTTAGATATTAAGAACAAATTCTTTCCTGTGAGACGGGTGAGACACTGGCGCAGGCTGCCCCGGGAGGCTGTGGGTGCCCCAGCCCTGGCGGTGTTTAAAGCCAGGTTGGGTAACCTAGTCTAGTGGGACGTGTCCCTGCCAATAGCAGTGGCGAGTTGCGACTAGATGATCTTTGAAGTCCGTTCCAACCCCTTAGCATTCTATGATTTTCAGCTACCCAACGCGGAACAGGAGAGAAAGAAAATAATTCTGAAGTACTATGGGGAAGCACGGGGGGGGGGGAACAGTGAGCAGATCCCAAACACACCGCGTTTCCTTTTCATTACGTCATTTTTGCACTTTCGATTTCTAAAACTGACAATTCCAGGAGGTGTTTGCCCTACAGAATCTGCACTTCACAGCCTCTCCGACTCAAACCCGCAGGGCCCCAGGCCACCCTCTCCCATTTCCCAGCTCCAGCCCCGTCCCGCCCTCACCGGCGGAGGGCGGCGGGCTGTGCAGGCGCACGCGCAGGTGCAGCCCGTCCCCGCGCAGGCGCCGGAGCCCGCGGCACGAGGACGGCGCCAGCCTGACCCCTGCCGGCAGGGCCGCCGCATCGCTGCTCCCGCCGCTCCTCACTTCCAGGGAATCCGCGAACACCGAGACCTCCATCGGCGCGCTGGGGAGCTCCGCCACCGCGCTGCGGAGGAAAAGCAACCGGTATGCCTCGGGAAGGAGCCATCGGGGCGCGCTGCTGCTTTACACAGGCCGGCCTGCAGCTCCCCCGCAGCCCCAGTCGCGCCCCGGGATCCGCGCGGTGAACGAGGAGCAGCCGAGAGAAACAATCCACCGTTCTCAGGAAAAATTTATTTGCACAGTAGCCCGGGCTGTGCCGAGCCGAACAGGGAGAGGCGCCCGCACACAAGCCGCTCCCCGCGTTG
>WEKY01031604.1:7166-20614 GCA_013390045.1 Picathartes gymnocephalus | reverse complement strand
CCAAAGGCCAGACCCGCCGCGCCCCCCGGCTGCCCCGCACGGCCCTGGCGGCGGCGGGCGGCAGCGCCCCGCAATACCGGAAAACCAGCAGCGCGCTCTGCGTCCCCCGCCTGATCTCCATCAGGAACGCTCCCGCCATGCCGGCTCGGAGCAGCGCCAGGCAGCGCGCAGGAAGCGGCCGCTCTCCCGCCGGCGCAGGCGCGGGGCCGCCGCCCGCCCGCCACAGCGCCGCCTGCGTGGCATCGTAGAGTCGCAGAATGGCAGCGAGACTGGAACAGACCGTTAACATCATTCAGACCAACCTTCCACCCGGCACTGCCGTCCAAACCACATCACCCAGCGCTAGATCCAGACGCCTCTTGAACACCTGCAGGGATGGCGGCTCCACCACCTCCCTGGCAAATCTATTCCAGCGCTTGACCACCCTAACGGTGAACAATATTTTTCTAATGTCTAACCTGAACATCTCCTGCTTCAGTTTAGGGCCATTCCCGCTACTTCTGTCACAGTAGGCATGGCAGAAGAGACCCAAAAACCACCTTGCAGGGAGAGGCAGAGAGCAATGAGGTCCCCCCTGAGCCTCCTCGAGACTAAACAACCCCAGCTCCCTCAGCCATTCCTCGTAGGACATGTTTTTTAGACCATTCGCAAGCCTTGTTGCCCTTCTCTGGACTCGCTCCAGCACATCAATGTCCTTTTCAAAGTGAGAGGCCCAGAAACTGATCACAACACTTGAGGTGTGGCCGCACTAGTGCTGTGTACAGAGGGACAATCCCTGCCCTGGTCCTGCTGGCCACACTATTGCTGATACAGGCCAGGTGCCATTGGCCTTCTTGACCACCTGAGCACACCACTCGCTCATATGGGCTGTCAACCAGCACCCCCGAGTCCTTCTCTGCCAAACAGCTCTCAAGTCACTCCTCCCCAAGCCTGTAGCATTGCGTGCGGTTGCTGCGATCCAAGTGCAGGATCCAGTATCTCGGTCCCGGCGGTGCCCTGGGAGGCAGTGGTGGAAGGGTGTCCCGGGGTCTGCTGCCCCCCCCGGCTTGGCCGCTGCTGGCGGTGGAGTCAGGCCTGGGGGCCCAAGAATGAGTCCCATCGGTCCCGAGCCCCAAGGTCAAGGTCTGCACAACCGGCTGGTCTCACGGGGTTTCCTTATGCTCAGTCTCTTCTGTGTCAACATCCCGCTGTCATCTGCTTTCCTGCCACACCACCGCCGGGAGGAGCCTGGGTCTGTTCTCTGGGGCACCTCCCCACAGGAACGGTGGACTGTGCCTAGGGTTGTGTGCTCAGGATTGGTGGCCAAACAGGGCTGATAATAAACTGCTGTTTAGCTATTGCTGAGCAGTGTTTGCACACTGTCAAGGCCTCCTCAGTGTCTCACTCTGCACCACCCAACAAGTAGGCTGGAGGTGGGGAAGGGGCTGGGTTGGGGGGAGAGGTCATACAGCCGACTTGAATCGACCAAAGTGATGTTCCGTGGCACATAACATTACACTTGGCAGTAAAAGGTCAGGGCATTGTCTTTCCAAAGCGACCATTGCACAGAGACTGAGGGAACATCAGCAGTCTTGTTGTGGGAGGTGGTGAGTGATTGTATGTTTGGGGGTGGTTTTTGTTCCTCTTTTCCTCATCTACTAAAACATTATTGTCTTAACCCACAGTTTTTCTAGCTTTTGCACTTCTGATTCTACCCCTGAGCTAGCAGCTGGCTGGGGTCACCCCTTCATGACTGCAAAGTTCAGTCTGAGCAGAGGCCTCTGCTGGGAAAGGGGCAGGCTCCCCAACACTGGGGACAGTGTCCTGTGGCAGGTCATGAACCACTACTCACCTCCTGCCTTGTGAAGAAAACCCTCTCCACCCTTTCTCGCAGCTTTGCAAGTCTGCCTGAATTCCTCCTGATCCACGTGCACCCAGCTCTTGAATGCTGTCACATTGTATTCATAGCAAACAGACTCGGCAGGGGCAGCTGGTGCTCTGGGGTGAGGTTTTCTACTACCTCTCATGAGATCTTTTATCAAGAGACTGTAAGTCCACCCTGACATGCCTGTGTGACTTTCCCTTACCTTATGAGCACTGTTACCACTGCACACTTCATCCAGGATGCCACCCTCACAGTATGTAAGAAGTTGATGTTCAGTATTCAAGGACACCAAGGAAAGAAACTTTCACTTTGAAAAAAAAAGGGTCTTTCCGCAATGTTAGATGTGTTTACTTTTTAAGAAGTCACAAGACCTTTTGTGGTTGCAGAGAGTTATTTGAAAGCATGATCTGCAAACCTTCAAAGAAATAGGCAAATTTTCACATTACTTTTATAGCAATTTATTATCAAATACATGATTATATTGAAGTAATCTTGGTCCTTGGAGTTATCAAAACCAAATAGGAGAGTCACAAAGAAGAAGATGGAGTAAGGTTAGATTTTGTGGGAAAAAATACAGAAGAATAGTCAACAGTTTCAACTGAGTTATTTTGTTGTTTTTAACAAAGCATGACTTTATTGAAGTATTCTAATATGGGACTACACTGTCTACATGCTGTTCTGAGTGTGGTGGTTGGGGTTTTGTTGTTGATGTTTGTTTCCTTTTTTTTTAAGGAAGAATGATAATTAGTCCACATGGTGGGTTTCATTTCCAGTTACTTCACAAACCAATGCACATATTGTGGGCTAAATTGTTCTGAACAAGTTGAGATCATATGTCAAACATGAACACCATGTAATTATAGGAGAATTGACTCCTAGTATTAGTAAAAGGGCCTTTGACATTACAAAGGCTTACACAAGGCTACAAAGTTATGAATAATCTTAAGTATTTCCAGGGTGTGAGCTTCACTTATTCAAAATTGTCTGTTATAGGCTTCTCACTGTTTCTGCTGTGAAATAATTACAGAGGAAGGAAGGCAAATGTCCTACAGAGCAAGTGCACCTAACATCAGTGCTGCACCCAACCCAGTATTTTGACTCCCAACATCGAGGTGAAACAAGGTACTAATAAGAAAGAGCTCCATAGTGTGGTTGCTTCCAAGTACTTCCCCTGTGGGTACATCCCTACCCAAATCCTTCAGTGTCCACTTATGGATGTGTTTGTCATCAGTAAGATTAATGCACCTTTCAGCCTATGAATAGCATCCAGGTCACCAGCCCCTGGTGCCAATATGTTCTAGATGTCTTCTGCTTTCCAGAAAAGACTTTTCTGTGTCTCCTCATTCTCATATTGTGGTGTTTGGTTAACAGCAACTTTGTTGCCTTTCATGATTTTGTAAAATTTTATCAATCTTCTCCCCTGCCTTCTCTCTCTGCATTGAACAGTCCCAGTCATTATTGCTCTTGCTGTAATACAGCAGTGACATCTCTCCACAGTGCCTTTCCCAACTTCTCTACATCCCTCTGGAGCTGTGAAGACAAGAATTGATGCTGTAATCAATCTGAGGCTGCAGCAGCCTTTTACACAGCAGCCAAACAACTACCCCTGTCTTGTTCTCAATATTCTTCCCAACAACGTACAATGTTTTTTTGATATCCGCTGCACATAAGGTTGATGAGACGATTTGAAATATGTCTTTTGGAGCTCTGAGGTGTAACTGCCACTACTAAATTCAGCACAAGGGAAGCTTAGAAATCCAAGCGCTCTGCAATGCTGTAGCATGTAAAAGCACATGGTCAGTTTTTGACAGTCACTTCCCTTCTGTGAAGGTCACCACTGTTAAATAGCTCCAAAAACATGACCAACCTAGTTAACAATTACATCTCAAAGGCATTTATAAGTATCTTCAAAGAAAAAAATAAATTTAAGTGCAGTATTTTAATTAAAAATACATGACGTAGAGTCATACTTGGTGCCTCAGAAAACCAGTGGAAATTGTCAGCTTTCCAGAAAGTAACTATTTTTCATCTACCAATTCCTGATATTGTTTAATGAGAAAAGGAATTGCATTTCCTCTTTATTATTATCCCAAGTCTGGAGAATAAAATTAGACTTCATTAAATATTGGCTGGCAACATAAGTCACCAAGTAGAAGATTTATAAATATTATGAGATTTTCCCCTGGCAATAGTTTAGAAATACTTCTCCTCAAACAAAGCCTAAAATATTAATCATGCTGAAAGCACCTTTTTTTTTTCTTTTTTGCAGTTACTCAAGTCATTTATAACCATAAGCTGTGTTTGCTATTAAGAAGCCTGCTTAAATTTGAGAACCGTAATGATGACTTTAAAAATAACAGATTACAGTCTAAGAGCTGTACTCTTTATACTGTGGAACTGGTCAGTTGAAAAATTGCTCTTGCAATGCAGTAAAAAATTCCTTCCAATACCGTCCATGTGGGCACCCATACACTTTTGTGTGTAGTAAGGATTCAAGCATACTAATCACAAGAAATTTTAGAAAATTACCAATACAGCTACTGCTAACATAAAGATATTATCACATCATAGCATCATAGATCAGTTTGGGTTGGAAGGGACCAGGTGGGGCTTGGCCTCTTCTGCCAGGCAACCAGAGACGGAACAGAGGACATAGTCATAAGCTGCGCCAAGGGACGTTAAGTTTGGACATTCAGAGGAATTTCTTCACAGAAAGGGTGGTTAGACAATGGAATGGGCTGACCAGGGAGGTGGTGGAGTCATGGTTTCTGGAGGTGTTTAAGGAAAGACTGGATATGGCACTTAGTTCCATGGTCTGGTTTTGATCATAGGTTGGACTCGATGATCTCAGAGATTTTATCCCACCTAATTGATTCTGTGATCTTAGAGATCATCTCGTTTGAAATCCCTCTGCCATGAGCCCGGATACCTAGACCAGGTTGCTCAGAGCACCATCCAATCTGGCCTCGAACACTTCCAGGGATGGGGCACCCACAGCTTCACCGGGCAATCTGTTCCTGTGTAATTTTCTAAAGAACTACCCGCCTTCCATTTTTACGTGCGCAGTATTTGTTAAACTCTGTAAATACTGGGCAGAATGAAGCACACGCACTCACAGTGTGAGTCGCACCTGCGCACGCGTCCCGGCAGGGGGCGCAGCACGGCTGAGCGCGGCGGGCGAGGCGGGGCGGACGCGGCGCGGGGCACGCCGGGAGCTGTCAGGGCGGCGCGGGGGTGCCGGTGGCAGTCGGGCTCTTCCGGCTCGGGTCTCTCAGGTAACGCCGCTCCCTCCGCTCCTTCCCCAGGACCCTGGTGTGGGTACGCAGCGCGGCCCGCCAGGGCCTGCTGCGCCTGCTGCCCTCCCTCCTCCCCCGTCACCGCTCCGGTGTTGGAGAGGGTCCGCCCCTGGAGCCGAGCCGAGCCGGCCCTCTGCTCTGCCCTCCCCTCCCCGCTGGCACCGTCGTGGCGGGCGACGGCCGGGCGGTACTGGGCTGTGTGCGAGGGGCAGGTACTGAGGAGCCCGGGGAGAGCGGTTATAGCCTGTTAATTGTGCTGCATCAACTAACCTGTGGCACCTGTCCACCCTTCCCTTCCGTGTTCTGTCCTCCCGCAGCGCGGAGCGCGCCCGGGTGCGTTTTGGGGTGCGGAGCCTCTCCCCGCATCCCGGCAGCGGCGCGCGGGGCCTGGCTTCGCCCTTCGTGGTGGAGCTTCCCCAGGGAGCTCTTCCCGCCTGGGAAGAGCTTGGCGTTGGGCTGCCAGGGTCGTCCTGCTTTGACCTTGAGCGTCCAGGGGGCTGTGGGCCTCTTTTAGGTGAGATTCCCGGTTGCTGGAGTTACTGCGTGTGGTATTTGGAAGGATACATGGGACTTACGGCTGTCACTGGTTTGTGTGGTGCAGGGTTAAATTTCATCTGTTGATGCAGAGATGGCCTTAAATCTTGTGATGCTAGTTTGAAAAGCATAAATATATGACAGTTTCTGGTGTTAAATGTTTTTTAGAAATAATATTTTCATACCTGTGACAATAACCAGAGAAGCCTGAACAACTTATCTCTTTGAGTGACCTAAAATATGTTAGATATGAGATGCAGGTTTTGAAGAGCTTATTCTGGGTGACTCAACCGTTGTTTTTGTTGCTGATTGCAAGAACCCTTTCACTCCTGGATCTTCTTTCAACATGCAGTAATAGTGAAAGCATTATGGTTCTCAGGTTCACTGCAGAATGTTACTGATACCTGAATTCCAGCTGTAGGAGTGTGAAGAGCTGGGAAAACTGTATCTAAAGAGTATCAGGCTAGATGCTTGCAGGTAATAAGGCAGCACAATATTAGATTGAAGATCCTACTCTTTTTATTTTGTTGCCAAGGCTTGGCCTGAGTTAAATACTTAAGCAGGCCTGGCTATCAAATTTGCTCTCTTTGTGGATTGTTTGTTTGTTTGTTTTTTAGTTGTTTGGTTTGTAATTTTGGTTTTGGGTTTGTTTTTTTTTTTTTTAATGTTGGTACCTTTTCAAAAAGAGGGTGGAATACAGCAGACCTTTTGCTAATAATGTGATGCCTAAATATTGTGATTGTCCAAAAGGTAATGTCATTTTCAGTATAGCATGTATGAATGTCATGAGGGGGGAATGTCAGTTTGGAAACAGGCAGAATATTTACAGCATAATTTGTGATTTTGATTTCATTGACCTGAGAATTGGCACTTTTGGAAACTAAGCAGCCTGTAACTGATATGGGGAGAGGCTGCGTTTCTAGCTTACTGAATGTCTTACTTTCCCAACTTTTTGGTAGCACCTGTGACAAAAGATGTTTAAACAGCATCCTGCAAAGAAAAGTTTTCTTATACCTTCCACTACTGTTGTGGCTGTGCATTTGAGTGTATGGTTCTGTTCACAACTTAGGCCATTCTTATCCTGGCAGTGCTTTTCCTGTGTAAAATTACTGGCACACTCTGCTGACCATTAGAAATGCTCATCGCAAGCACAGCAAGCTGTGTGGGTAAGGTGATTCCATGGTTCAACCCCAACCAGCAGCCAAGCCCCGTTCCCCCACCTGTGGGACAAGGGAGAGAATCAGAAGGATAATGGGTAGAAAACTCATGGGTTGAGATAAAAGCAGTTTAATGTGGAAAGAAAAAGCCACTTACACAAGCAAAGCAAAACAAAGAATGAATTCACTGCTTCCCATGGGCAGGCAAGTGTTTAGCCATCTCCAGGAGAGCAGGGCCCCATCGCACTTAGCAGTGACTAGAGAAAAAAACAAACACCATCACTACAAATGTTCCCTTCCTTGCTCCTTCTTTGTATGCTAGGCATGAGGTCACATAGTCTGGAATACCCCTTGGCCAGTTTGGGTCAGCTGTCCCAGCTCTGTCTCCTTCTAACCTCCCATGCACTTCCAGCCTGCTCTCCAGCATGGCAGTACAAAAAATAGAAATGGCCTTGGCTCTGTGTAACCCTGTCCAGCAATAACAAAAATATCTCTGTATTAATCAACCGTGTTTAGCACAAATCCAAAACAGCCCCCTTACCAGCCAGTGGGATGAAGGTGAATTGTACTCCACTGGTGTAAGTGGGCTCAGCCTGGAATCTCCTGTCATTGTTCTCTTTTGAATACAGGGAGGACAATTCCCTGTGTTCATCCCTGGCTTAGTTCTCTTGGCCACCGTTCCTGCTGTCCACCTTTAGTGTCTTCTTGCTTAGCCAGGAATGACTGCTTGGGCTGACTTGGCTGGCTGAAAATGCTTATTGATATTCTTTGATCTTTTTTTCTTTGTTTGTTTGTTTTTGTCCTTGGTGGAGTTGTATTATGTTAAATCCACAGTGTGTAGAAGAGAACCAAGAAGAGATCTGAAGTATGTCGTTAAAAACGCTGTTTTGAAAATTGAGAAAAACAGGAGATGGAAAAGAGGCTACACTAAATGATACCTGCTAAAGCATGAAATAGAAAAACGAAAGTAATTTGTCTATATGCACATAAATTGTCTTCTAGATTAGTAACCATGTTGCTCTGACTTGTAGCTGAAAAGAAGCTGAATGATAAATAGAAACAGTAAGTGATATGTTTCCTTCTGAGAAGCCGGGGAGAAGAAACACTGCAGGATCAACCATTTTCTCTCGATAACTGAAGCAAGAAATTAAAAGAAAGCACCAAAGAGAATCAGTAAACAGTTTTACTAGTCAACACATTCCTATTTTTATCAGAAACTTGTAGTTCAATATAAGCATAAAAAAATGGTTAGAAGTCAAGGAATGCTGCTTTGCCTAACTTGGTTTTTAATTTGCAGAAATCGTAGGGGATTTCACCTTTTATTTATGTCTTCTCTGGCTTACGTCTGAGGATAAGGAGAATGAACAAGTTTTGGTCCAGGCACCATTTTCAGGATAGTCAGAAAAGGAATCTACTTTACAAATTCCTTTGAAATCCATCTCTGGAACTGGAAAACCAGATGCATTGTAAAATATAACCACAATCTAAATAATGTAGAGATATATGCATGGTATATGACAGTATTTCAGAATTAAAATCAGATTAAAGTTATAGAAATTAGTTGAAATTTGAAATTAATTAATTACTAATATCTTAGACCTCAGTGCATAAAATCTTGCCCAAATGTACTGTATTAGGTTATCCAAGTAAGGTAATGATAAGGATATGAGAGCTTCTGACTTGCCTTTGTGAAAAGACGTATCAGGATTGTTTGGAGACAATGTTAAACCCGCCTGAAGCTACACATTAGAACAATGGGTATGGATAAATAAAAGGCTATTGTGAGCAAAGAATAAATGAATAAATGACCAGGCCACCACTTTTTTGTTGTTAATTTGGTAGATTCTGTGTTAAACTGTGTATCAGAATATTTAAAGAGAAGTGTTAATGTGAAGGCACAGCATTACCTTGGAAGCAAAGCTTCTCTCTTAATAGGGAATACTGCAAGTGTAATATAAGACAATGAAGCTCATCTAAGTCCTTTTTTTGTGTACTAAGCTGAAAAGTATCCTGAAATTGGCAAACTCCTTTAAAACAAGGTGTAGTACAAATATAGCTTTAAATTAAGTGATGCTGATTTGAGTTGATTTCATTGTTATATTTGGTATGGCTTTTTTGTTCTTGTTTATCTGTTTCTTTATTTTCACTGTATTGCATATTAATTGGACTTAGTAATTTGACAAGAGTAAAAAATATGCAAGAAAGAAAAAAAAAAATACGCCTCAAGGTGAGTGTCCTTTCAATAAAAGAAAGCTTGGAAAAGAAAAGCTAGCTAGTTAAAAAGGAATTCTTTCTGGAGAGAGTATAGGGACCACTTGAAGGTACGAGGCTAATACACAAAAGTGAAAATAAATTGCAGTTTATTTTAGGAAGCCTGTCCTGTTCCTGTGCTCAGGCAGCTGGAGAGAAGGTAACTATTTGAAGTCGTGTCCTTATCAAGCACTGCCCAACAGAGAGGGCAGTAGTCCCAGGATCCAGTGGGTGTGTGTGAGAGCTGGGCAGTTCTGCTGTGGGACTGGGAAAGCACAGAGCTCGCTGTGCTCACAGGTGGTGCAGGAGCCACGGAGAGGGTGTGGCTGCACTCGCACCAGAACGTGCTCCTTCTCTCTGTGGTAGTGCTTTGTCCAACCCACTGAACTTGTGGTTACCGTGGATGTGGCTATGTCAGATAAATACCTTCCGTAGCCTGTTTAGAGTAGTCCACATAGCCTTACTGCCAATATTCAGTTTCAGGAGCTCTTTATGAAGGTGGGAAAACTGCTGACAGTGTATGATGTTGCAGGTTTGATTGTGGAGAGCTGAAAAGGCCCTACCAGCTCAGGAAGCAAGCCAACCTTTTCCGCTATACAAGGCAACCTTTATTTCTAGCATGGCAACAGTTTCTTTTGGTCCAGGGAGCCGTAGTTGATACACTATATACAATGTTACACTTCTGAGTAAGGATTTTGTGTTTCTATTTGGTTCCGCGTTGTGAAAGTGATTAGCGACTCAGTTATATTTCATTTCTAGTGGAAGGTGTCCCTGCCCATGGCAGAGGGGTTGGAGCTAGATGCAGTTTAAGGTCCCTTCTAATTCAAAACATTCTATAATTTAAAAAAAAAATTCTTAAATATTTGGTATTGTTTAGATGTCAGCTGGGAGAATGAAATTATTATTTTTAAAATGTCTTTATCCAAATTGTTTACATTTCTTTGATGGATGCATTGCTGCCAAAATTTAAGATTTAAGTTGTGCATAAAGATGGTAACTCTGTGAGCTGAGATGAAATAAAGTTTAAGGAGGAAACACTCTGAACACTTGTCAAATGAGTGCATGGTAAATTCAAGGTGTTTGTTTTGCTTTTTTTTCTTCAAATGTCTAATTGAATATGAGGGAAATAGTGATCAGTTCTAGATTTAGACTAAAATATTGGCTGTTCAAATACAGTGGCCAACAAAGGGAAGAAGGGGACAAAAAAAGTACATGAAAGTAAGTGTTGAAGGATAAGCACAGTTTCAAGAAAGCATTTTCCCATTTTTCTCTATGTTGTGTTATTCTGACTTAAATTACCATCTGCTTTTTAGTATGACATGTTAGATGTTTTGCATAATTTAGAATAAGAAGCAAAGCTGTCTGGAGTTTTGTCAATTTTTGGATGTAAAACGAATGTTGATTAAGCTATAATTTATTGCATGGGTAACTCAGGAATCATTTGTTGTAAGAAAGGAAAAATGGGGAAATGTTATTTTAGTAAGAAGAAAATATTTTAGTTAATGGTTGACCTGAGTTTTAAGGAAGATGCAAATCATCACCTTTCATTTGCTGAGTGACATAAGTTCAGATCTGTGAAATCTGAATATTTGATTTGATCTCATGAAGAATGACACTTTAAAAGTAGACACTCTAGTGTAAGATTCTGGCATTCATGAAGTGCAAAAGTACTTAACTCTAGAAAATATGATGTCTGTTATGCTTTGCCAGAAACACTAAGACCATCCTGAGCAGTACGCAGGCAATACTGCTCAAGGGCTGAAAGAAAAGGGATCAGTAGCGCTCTGCTGGTGGGTCTGGAGTCAAAAATCAAAATTTCAGTGCAGTATATCAAACTGTTGCATAGTTCACCTGTTATATATTGAGAAGCTGTAATAAAATAGAATTGAGTAAAGCAATTAAAAATGTCAGTTTTTAAGAGTCAATTGGAAGAGACGTGTATTTGAAATGAATGAAAGTGAGAAGTCTTTGGTCACTTTCTTCTTCTCTCTGACAGATAGACACAAATTTGATTTTTTTTATTTCAGAAAAATTCATTTAGGGTTTGTTTATAAATTTGTTTTCTTGACTAGTAGCTAGAGCAGTTGAATCCTTAGAAGGCTTGTTGTACGTTCCTTATGAATTTTTAAGCTTGTTACTTCTTCCTCTTTTTGAACTCCTGTCTGGTGTAAGTCGCACTTTGGAATACCATAGGACAACAGCAGAAAGAACATTTTACATACCTGATGTACTTGCATCAGACTGTGCTCAGTGATAGACTTTGGTTTATTCCAGTCTTTTTTCTGTGAAGAACATGCAAAAGAAGGAAAAATGTACTCAGTTGCTTTTTACTGACAGTTTGATTTTTTTGTGTAATAATTAATAAACAAACTTCTTTTGTATCTTCATAAGTAAGGAGGTTGCACATCCAGTTGGGTACCTGATCTAACCTGTGTAGTACAAGCCATAGGTTTTCTCTCATTTCATTCTTGTTTGACATGAGAATCACTCCCAGGAAAACATCTTGTGTTGATTTAGAAGTTGCCAGTATGGGTAATGCACAGATTATTATGCCAATCTGATTTAATTTAGTTTTGTCATGGAAAGAAATTTGAACACCTAAAGCAGTGCTGTTTTTTCAGTGCAAAAATATAATGTGCTGTGTCCACTTGTGAATGTGACTAAGTAGAAAGGTGTACTGAGAAGTTATTAATCACAATATTAAGTCTTACTACATGCTGTAGACTGTTGCAGGATACTAATGACATAATGGCTAATTATAGTTAGTAATACTGCCAGGTGGAGTTCTTCTGTTTTGTTTGTGTAGTATGGGGGAGATTCTTTCATTATTCTACTGAATAACAGTTGGCCAAAATAAGCTCAAATGGTTCTTATTCTTCAGAAGACATTAGAGATTCCTGTATGAAAAATTCTGAATTAGAGGACTCTGTGGAAAGTCAATCTAGAAACAGAGTATTTAGCTGTAATTGGAAAATCTTTATCTGTAGTTATAGCAGAATGTATGTGTTTCCTACATTTGAATTTTATCTGAAGAGTCTGGTAAGGGATTTGCAGTACTTATTTTGCTATTCATGTTGTTAAATGCTTCTGAGAGGAAGCAAAGCATAATAAATTACCAAATGACAAGGCTTCTGTTTTCCATGTATTCAAATCTGTGTTTGTATTGAGTCTAAATACAAATGTTTTTCTGCAGTTGCTGGCTTAATATGTGGGCACTATACACAGCTTAAAAAGCAAAAGCACTACAGTGAAATTAGAATTTTTTGTCATCTGCTTTTTAATTGTCTACTAGTTCTTTTATTGTGCATCCCACAGCCACCCTTGAAATGGTAAACAATTTTAAAAATGCCTTGGAATATTGCATTGCAAAGCAGAAACTCTGAGGAGTTCAAAGGAGCAAGCTTGTGAGCTGAGATTCTTACAGTACTTGGAACAAATCTTGAGATTTCTTGAAGTGACTTTATGTATGCAGATTTGTGCTCCACAATCAGCCACTGGACCTGTACCAGTATTGCAGATTGGTGTGAAGCACACAAATAGAGCAATTATCTGATGCTTGAAAACTGTAAGAGTGAAATAGTAGCAAATCAAACCTGAAGAGGAGTTTTGGGGTAAAATAGATACAGGAGAGCTTATGAATCAAGTCTTACAACCTTGTGATTAAATCAAAACAATCTAGATAAAAGCTGCTTTTATACAATTAATTTGATGAAGCTGCTGTTCATCTCCACATACCTTTGGCTTCAGTGATAAACATTTAGAGCCTCTTAAACAGGTGAATAGTTTGTGTTGAGGTGAGACAGAAGGTGCTTAGGTACAAAAGTTATGAAGGATGAGCACTTGCTGTGGAAACACCTGAAACAGGATTGTTTTAACACAAGTCAGAGGAAAAACAGTACCACCTCATCAGTGAAGGGAACTGAAGGCTGCTCTGGGAACACGCTATGCACAACCCCCAGCAAAAGAACATCCACAGCCCCAGACACCTACTTTCCTTGTCAGAGTCATGTGCAAGGATTCCACAGGCATCCACAGAATCGTGGGGTAGCTGTATTTTAATCCCCACTAGAAGATGAAGTAGAAGGTAGTAAGTGTCAGGCCCTACTTCTGCAATCACTTAGGATTTAAATATAATTATATGAAATTATTTCAAAGCATATAGTACATCTTAGGTAGTTTCTTCCTCATTGATAATAACCTTTCTGCTGGGGCAGAAAGCATATTTACTTTTTGACATCAATTTAAAAAGTCATGAGCATCTAACAGGTCAGTGATTGCCTATGCCAGACTCATGAGAATGGCTTAACCTTCAGTCTGAGAACCTTGGCTCATCTCATCTGGTATACA
>WEKY01031595.1:0-20220 GCA_013390045.1 Picathartes gymnocephalus | reverse complement strand
CCTGCCTTAGCAGACACCTGTCTTTTCAAACCAAGACAGTTCCCAGACTAGCAGCCATAGTGGAGACTTCAGTAAGATAAGAATACACAAAAACTTTACAGTGTTGAGGCTGGGTTGATAGCTTGTGATGACATGAAAAGAAATCCCTCCTAACTGGACCTTCAGTCCAGGCAATTCAGCTAAAGCTTTTACTACAGATAACCTCACTTAGCATTGTTATCTTAATGAAAAGCAAATAGAAAAGTCTTCCACCATAGATCCAAAATTACTTAGGACCTACAGAGAAAATGCCCTCTCACAGAAAAACCTTTTTAACCAATCCCAAATGTCCTCTTACAAAACAATTAATCCGAAATATTTTTTAAAATACTGTCACCATATGTTCACCTTTTTTTAAAATCAACTTCTGGAAATAATATGCATGCAAATATACTTAGTGTTCAACATTGCTGACTTAATCCATGCTCACCGTAATTTGTCTATATAACACTTATGAACATAGTTGCCTTACTGCATTAGAAATCATGAGATTGCATTCACAGCAGAAGCACATTTAAAACTGAACTTAGTAGCACCTTCAAAATTATAACTGTTATTTTTTAAAATAACTTAGCTATAATTTAACTAATTTATCACTATCCATGCATGGCAATTCTTTCTAATATTAAAAATATTAGTTAAAAGAAGTGTGTACATCACCACAATACAAACTTCTCTGAGGTACACAAACACTATCTCAGTGGGCTTTTCCATCTTGGTTTTTTTTGGGTTATTTGGTGGGTTTTTTTTTGTTTGTTTTGTTTTTTGGTAAGTGTACACTCAAAATTCCTTCCTAAACAAACATATTAAACCTAACTTGCATGATCAAGAGATGATCGAGAAATTTTGCTCATTCTATTTATGGCTCTTGCTTAATAGAATTTGTTGAGGGTTTTTTCCTAAACTTTCTTAATACCAGATCTTGTGCATCCCTTTTCCAAACAGTGATGAGACATCAAGATGAGCTGCAGCTCTCTCTTTTTCCTCCAGCAGAGATAATAGATTGATTTCTGGATAAGTTTTCTACCCCTCCTCTCGTAAATGCAAGCAGTCTGGCATGAGAGACAAATCTGTCCTTTTGAACAGCTTGCAGGATCAAGGCTTATGTGTCCTCTTATCTGACTAGCAGGGATGGGAAGATCTGCAGTTCCAGTTTTAACTTCACAAGGTTACTGGTCAGCTTACTGCAAATACTTCAACAAGCCTTCCAGAGAGAAAATGGTACTACTGTTTCTGGTGCTTAAAGAAGAAACAAAAGAAATTACTTAGATGATTGAAATTATACATCATAAAGAACCAGTACAAAGCACATACTTTTTTTTCTTGCTCTGTCCTGCAACTTAAGGAATAGTCAGATACATCCTGGAATAATTAAATGCTTCCACATGAGCAGGGCAAAATAAAAAAAACGAACAAATCTCAGACGACTGGTTAGTTGTATTAAATACATTAAGCTATTTCACAAATGAAATTGTGCTGTAATCGAGCCCATTTTGGAAAAGGGGAAAAAATTAGTAAACCAAAGGGGAAAAATAATGACTCTAAATGGGGCAAAATAGCAGATCTATTGGAAACATGACAAAAACAGGAAGTTAAGGAAAAAAATTAAGTGGAGTCAACAAGGTTACACATAAGTTACACCTTAACATTAAACAAAATCTATTTTCCATTTTGACCTGGAAACCTCTTCCATTAATTACTAAAATCTATTTACACAGCAACTAGATAAAATCAATCTGATTGCTCACACCATTTTTGGCTCACTTTCTATGGGCTCTGAGCATTCAACAGACTGGGTCAAGAGAAGTCGATATTTAGATATTTTGAGCTTCCATGTTTTGCCTCCTACAACACTATCCTAGCCATGGTTTCTGCTATGCAAGTTCTTCTGCTTTGGATATGCAGCATTTTGTTCCTGGCTCTGTCCCCTTGCCCCCAGCAAAGACATGCATGGAGGCCATGCATCCTTCCAACCTTATATGGAGGCAAAGCATGTTCACCAGTATCTCTCCCAGGCTTGTTATGAAGGGTTCTGACAGGCCCTATGGCCGAGCTCTCTTACATTAACCAGATCAAAAGCACAGCTTGGCAAAAGTAGAAAAAAAAGACAGAGAAAAGTAGACAGAGAGCAGACAGTACTCCTAGAAATGGGAGAGACATAATTCTTCTTCTACACTTATTCCCCTTCCTCCTAGGAACATCCAGGAAGCTTCCAAAAGAAGTGATATCCATACATCAGGTGGAATTGCGCCAGTGACTACATATATGTACTCTGAGCATGTCAGTTCAGCCAAGACAAAGACACAAGTATGGGATATATTTCTTCTGCCTTAGAGAACACTTCCTGTTAGGTAGGCAGAGTCTTGCACAACAGAAGGTAAAATAAACTTGGATATGGCTGGAAATGAGCACTGCTGGAAGATTCTGAGCCAGTTATGTGCTTAGCTTTAATATCAGTAATTAAGAACTTCAGAAATTAACAAAGTCTCTTTAATATAAAAGTCATGTTTATTCAATTACTTATTTTTTTTCTTATATCTTGGACAGGTGAACACTATCAATTTATTACAATGATCTTTCAAAACTTATGCCCAAGTCAGAGCTACATTTTCTATCCAGTGATTCTGAGACTAAAAGAAAGTGCATATTTTCCCCCATATTTAACTAGAGCTAAATTAGCTTTTAAGTGAAGCTCCATCTACCTCAGCATATCAAAGAATCATATTAATGCTCTTACAGCATGGCCTGCCTAAGTCTTGATCATATTTTTGGCTATGGTTCTCTGGCAGCAGCTTGCCACCTAATTAAAACCATCAAGATATCATTAGAGAATAGAAAATTGCTCGAGGCTTTCAAGAAACCCAAAACCAAACCCGTGTAAACTCTGATTTTAACGGCATCACTATCTGTTTTAACTCATGGTCCAACCTCAGCTTTCAAGGGAACCTCTGCCAAGTGCTGGTGACACTAGTAAGCAGCAGCAATGCATTTTCCTGTCTAATCAGCTGGCAAAATCTGCTGGCTTCAAGTACTTACTTGAAGGGCTTTTCCCCAGTGTGTGTCCGGATGTGATTGTTGAGAGTCGTGGCACCAGCAAAGGCGCGCCCGCAATAGCCACACTTGAAGGGCCTGTCGCTGGAGTGCGTGACCACGTGGTTCCTCAGCTCTGAAGGCTGGGAGAAAGACTGGGAGCAGTGACCACACTGGTATGGCCTGCAGTGGGAAAGAGAAACACCGTGATACCATCAGTGCTTTCTGCTGGCAACAGCACGAAACCACGCGGGAAGGAGCATCTGGTCTTCCCAGTAATCTCCAAAAAGAAGTGCGAGTGCACTTCTCTTGGTCTTTCTGACGCTTCACAATCTCTTTAACAGATGTGAAATTCTTGGGCAGGAATTAACCGAGAGTCTGTGGGGGCCACAAACCACAATTCAGCAAACTAGTGAGCCTGCTCTGCACATCATATGCCTTCCTTAGTTCTCTTAAACTCAACACAGTACTCCTTAGTCAAAAAATAAAAGAGATCCACACACATTGGAGCTGAGGAACTCAGGAAATCCTGTCTGTTGGTGCCAGCTACAGCCTTACTTACAAATGCATGTCTGATGGTGACCTGTATATCCTAGCTGTGTTCTGTAGCTATTCACGATTAAACTCCTCATATTGCTTTGGAGGATTTTAGAGATCACCTATTTCAATAAGAGTCTTGGAAAAAATGACCACTGTATTACAATTATCTATCCGTTTTCTTATTTCTGTTGGAAAACTTTAGATTTTATCAACATTTTTTCTCACATCCAGATTGAAAATGCCTTTTTTGGAGATCTTGACAGGAAACCCAGAACTCAGGTTTTCAACAACACATTTTGTTAAAAGTAAATGTAACAAACAAGCACACAAAACTGACCAATATGTTACAAATTCAGAATCATAACAAACAGACTGCAAACACAGAAAAAAAGGATACAAGACAGCGATGTGAGATTGGTCTGCTGAAATGCTAACTAAAATAAAAAGCCAAGAAACCATGTGTATATATTTCTCTTTGGTAAAAGTGGCTTAATGGCAACATCCTATGAGGGGTCTTTTTCCCATTTCACATTTGTTTCAAGTTAGTCACGTGGTCCTAAATGCTTATCAGACTTTTTGCTAAGAAAATAAAGATTTTTTTTTTTTTTTCTGGAGGGATAATAATGATTTTTACCCTACACAACATTTTAACTCTTGGTGTCTGTGTTTCCAGAGCCAATGGCCAACACAACTTAATTGCTCTCTCTGTAATAAATGTATATGTTTAAATGGCTAGAAACCAAAACTAAAGGGCAAGAGACAATGGTGACCAGGCATGTACAATTCAATTAAGTGCAAAATAAAGTGAACTATCTCATTTGTCAAGCGAGCTGCTTAATTGTGGTTACTTGCATCACTGAACACAAATACTATTATTTTACAGTGTTTCAGAGCAGTGAACCCTGATTGTAGAATTTTTTAGCTTGATTAATAGCTCAGTATTCATCAATAACTCAATAGCTTACAATTTTAATTACTTGCATTTAAAAATCTAACTACTCTCCAACAAGTTTGAAAGTAATATATAAAAGCTGTGGAAAGGTAATTTGGATGATGTGGCCCTTAAAGATACACAGATATATGTAAAATAATATTAAAAAACCAAAAACTATAAACACCAAACTGATGATCTGTTTCTCTTACTGGAAGACAAGTAGTAACATTTCCAGTTTTCACTTTTCTTGGAGTCCAAAGTTAATTTGCACAGAAAATATTTATCAAATTTGGTATGAAATTTCATGGCTTGGTAAAACAGAGATAATTGGTGAATGCAGGATGGATATTTTCAAATCAGACACTTTTAAGGAAAATAATGTAATAATGTATTCCATATCCAAGAAACATTGATTTTTTTTTTTAATAGTGAAGGAGATCATTAACATCTATTAGCCTCTGGTTATCTATTTTTAACAGCAACCACAAAAAATGATATCATGCTACATAAAACCAATTGATCTTTTAATTTTTTAACAGTCAGTGTGATTAATTTAAAGCAGTGAATAATCACACTGTAACTGGTCTGTAAACAGTCAAAATTTCAAACCAGATATAAGTGAACACTGTGATGCCAAACAACATGGGTTCATTGGCTCAAAATAAATGTTTTATTTACAAAGTACTCAGAACATATTTCACTGGCTTATGCTCAAGAAAATAAGCCTTGTAAAAGATCACCTATTGTTAGATAACTTTGACTGCATTTTTCTGATTCATCCACATCTTGGAAGAAAAACTATTAAAGAAGCTATCCTTCTCTTTGCAGAGGATGCATTTATCCAGTTTATATGCAGGTAATTCTAATTAATACTAAAATGTGCAATTTTTAAAAAGCTTAGATACATGACACACATTAAGCAAAATTTACTTTACAAAGGGAGCCTAAAAAGGCATTCAAATACAGTAATATCTTAAAAATGCTCTAATATGCACAATTGCAGATTTAAATATGTCAACTTCTGACAATTTTTGGGTACTACTATTTTTCAAAGAGCAAAAAAAATATATTACATTCAATAAATACAAAAGTTATCATTCAGTTCTCTGGTAACCGTTTTACTGTGCTCAGAAATTTTTTCTTGGAAGAAAATAAAATCAATATGTTATTTTTCAAAAAAAATGAAAGTGGTGCTGAAGGACTGAACACAAGCAATGCTTGGTTCAGTGAGTACATTGACATGGGCAGAGCACGCCTGCCTTTGATGCAGCAGTTATGTCTTCTGCCACCACTTCTGTCTGCACTGGGACAATGAATTAAGATGGTGACCTTGCTATGACAGAGTTTTGCAGACAAGAAGGAACAGGGACAAAGTGATAGAAATGTTAGTCTTCATAGATTGTAGTTTCAAAAATCTGCTGCTGGACTGAATGCACACCCAGTTCAGAAATACTCATTTCCTTGGAATAACCAATACATGTGTTGTACCCTCTTGAGTGTCACAGTATCCATGTGAAGTAAAATCTTACCAGATAATAATTTCAAGTTACAGTTAAGAATAGCTACAATGATTACAACAATGTGCAGATGAGAATGATGTTCGGACAGCCATCAAAAGTAGTTCTAATGTTTTTTATCAAACACCTAGTTACATGGGGGCTTTTAGCTCCACATCTTTCTTTTTGAGCTTAAAGAAAGGAAATTTGCTTACCCAGAAGAAAATTTTCCTGTTGGAAAAATTACACTGTTGTTATTAATCTCATGCATCATTGATAAACTATCTAGGTTTACTGACATTTAGAATCCATCCATTTTTCTTGAGGCCCGACTCCTACAGTCTCTGGCTATATGATGGCCCACTATAGGAACACATGCCATATAAAGTGTAATACTGAGAGCAATTCTAATGTAATGGTTTTCAGGGTTTGTGGTAATTTATATTTTGAGCTTTTCCAAGTTGTTCAAAATGAAAACACTAAGGAATAAATTTTGCTCTCTAAGCTAGACAATCTCTTGAATGATTTTGCTCTTTGGTGATGTCTTTTCCTATCTTAAAATTTCCATAATTTTGCAGCTGAAATTTTTCTGGGTGAAACTACATCACATATGGCACTAGTACAAAACTCATGCTCCCCTATAGGGCTTACTGAACCTCACCAAAGCTTATTCTTTGTGCAAGGAATGTAGACCCCTTAGCATGTACAAAACATGTTAAGAGAAAATAGAAAAATCCATATGCTTTCGTCTGAAATGGCTACTGAGAGACCACTGTATATTTAGATTAATTCTTTCTAGATTTTCATTTAGCAAAATTGACATAGCTTTATTTGTCTTTTACTATTCCTCTGACAAAAGAATATATTTTCCAAATTCTGACTCCTAAGTATATCTAATTGTTATAAATTTATTTTCTACATCATAAATTATTAACTCTTTGAATTTTTAGAGTCTTGAAAAATCCAATTATTTTCCACTGCATTTTCAAATTATTTCCTTTATGATGAATAGGTTTAAGTGTGGCCTCTTCAGATGTGAATTTGCTCTTTACAAGGGGCATATGGAACTCTAATGCAATTCTTAGAAGAGAAATTGCTTGTGAGAGTGAGTTCCCAAATACTTGTAGCTTTGTCATTGAAACATTCAGCCCAGTGAGAAAAAACACCACAGCACTGTGATTCTTTCCCTTAGAAAGAGCTAGAAAAGCACCAGTTGAAAAGAGAGACTGGCATGTGATTGAAAGTGCTTTTCTTCCTGTTGAGGAGTAATAAATAAAAAACCAACATGATCATAGAGTTGTAGAACGGTCTGTGTTGAAAGGGGCTGTAAAGACCGTCTTGTTTCCAACTCCCTGCTGTGGACAGGGATACCTTCCACTGAAGGCCCCATCCTATTTGGCTTGATCATTTCTAGGATGGGGCATTGACAGATTCTCTAGGAAAATTTCAGGTCTGTCTCACTACCCTCACACTAAAGAATTTCTTTCTCACATCCAAACTAAATTTACTCTCTTTCAGTTTAAAGCCATTATCCCTTGTTCTATCACTAAATGTCCTCACAAAATGTCTCTCTCCAGCTTTCTTGCAGGCCCCTATGCGTACCGGAAGGCTCATATAAGGAGTCCCTGAGGCCTTCTCTTCCCCACACTGAACAGCTCAAACTCTCTCCACCTGTCTTCATCCCTCTCATCATCTTTGGGATTCTTCTCTAGACTCTCTCTAGCAGATCCACATCCTTCTTATGCTGGAATCCTAGAGCTGGAAATCAGGTGGGGTTTCACAAGAATTGAATAGAGGTGGAGAATCACCTCCTGCCCACGCTGCTTTTGATGCAGCCCAGGACTTGTTTGGCTTTCTGGGTTGCGAGTGCACATCTGCCTCACATCCAACTTCTCATTCACCAACACCTCCGAGTCCTTCTCCTCAGGGGTGTTCTCAGCCCATTCTCCACCCAGACTCTATTTGCGCTTGGGATTGCCCTGATCTACATTTAAGACCTTTCACTTTCCCTTGCTGGACTTCATGGTGTTCACATAGTCCCACCTCTCCGGCCTGTCCAAGGCATCCCTTGGCTGGTATCCCTTCCCTCAGTGTGTCCCTGCCCCATACAGCCTGGTGTCATTAGGGAGTCTGCTGAGGGTGTGCTTGATCCCACTGTCCTTGTCACCAACAAACACTGCTGTGCTAAATAGCATCAGCCCAAATAGCAGCCCCTCAGGAGCATCCCTGGTCTCCACTTGGAGATTGAGCCATTGACCACAACTCTTTTGGGTGCAACTTTCCAGCTGATTCCTTAGCCATCAAGAGATCTGACCATCAAATAAACCAATGTCTCTGCACTTCAGAGACAAGGCTGCTGTGTGCAAACGCTTTGCACGGGCCCAGGCAGATGACCTCAGTCTCTATTCCTTATTCACCAACTCTGTAAACACTGCTGTAGAAGGCTACCAAATTTGTCAGGCATGATTTTCCCTTAGTGAAATCGTGTTGGCTGTCATCAGTCACCACATCGTTTTCCATGTGCCTTAACACAGTTGCCAGGGGAATTGCTCCATGCTCTTGCCAAGTACCAAGGTGAGACTGACTGCCCAGTTGTTCTCCAGGTCTTTCTTTTTAACAGTGGAAGTTATGTTACCCCTTTTCCAATCAGCAGGAACTCCACCAGACTGCCATGACCTCTCAAATACGACAGATAGTGGCTTAGCCACTTCATCCACCATTTCTCTCAGGACATGCACATGCTTCTCACCAGGCTCCATGGGCTTGTGCATCTTCAAGTTCTTTAGATGGTCTTCTATCTGATTGTCCACAGCAAGCAGTTTTTCATTTTCCAAGTCCCTGCCTTCTCCTTCTGTGACATGAGTGCTATGACGGGAATATTTGCCAGTGAAATTATTGATTAGCTCAGACTTTTCCCTGTCCCACCAGGCCTCCTGCTTCCTTTTAGAGAGGGCCCACATTTTCCCTGGTCTTCCTTTTATCACCAATGTAACAACAGAGGCTTTTGGTGTCCTGGATGTCCCTCCCTGCTCACACTTAATCCTATCAGGGCCTTAGCTTTCCTAAAGGGATTCCTGACTACTTAGACAATCTGTCTGCATGTCTCCCAGGCTACCTGTCTGTGCTTTCATCCTCTGTAGGCTTCCTTTTTGTCTTTGAATTCTTCCAGGAGTTCCCATTCATCCATGCAGGCCTCCTGGTGGTTTTGCCTGGCTTACTCTTTGCTCCTGAGCTTGGAAGAGGTGATTGATCTCCAAGGTCTCACGGAGTGGGACACAGGGCTCCCTTGAACCCAGGACAGCATTTCTCACTGTTATAGTGGGGAGGCTGCCACACCGCAGCCTCTGCAAGAAACCCCAAAAGCAGGGCAGGTTGAAGTGGGGCCAGCATCAGCTTTCAGGACCAGGCCTTCATACAATGCACAGCTTTAAGAGCACAGCTGCACTTAGAGGAGTTAGGTCACAGTTGTTCTCACAGTAAGGTATTTTCAAGGAATGCCTTCTTCTAGCAAGTTGAATTAAGGCCGAAGAACAAAATGACACCTCAGCATACTGCTAACTTGCACACAGAAACACCCTGAGGATCAGCAGAGCTACCTGCACTGCCTATGGACTCCACATACCCTGCTGCCTTGGTGCTCCCCTGAGGCAGCACCGCTGCTGTCCCGAGCACCTCAGGCATCATGCAGCAGCAGGGAGGGCAGAGCGGGACCTGCTGGGAGCTCTTCAATCATCTGTCGCAAATGTTTGTGAAAAAACTAGCAGAAGCAGGAAGCCAGCACACTTGAGGCATCCGTAATCTTCTGAAGCTGTCAGGGAGAGTTGCTGCCCTGTACACCCTTTATTGTTGTTAGCTCTGAGTACTGGGCACTTGTAAACCTTTATGAAAAGGTTATGAAAGAACCAACATTAAATTCGACATTAATTTACTTTAACTGAGCAATACTCAATAAACAGAAATAGTTAATTCTTGCTCGAAACACATATTTTTTTCTAAGTCTGTTTTGGAGAGGTTCAAATTAATTAGTAGACTTGGGGAGAGCATCAAGGTCAAAGACACAGAACCTATAAAGAAAATATAAACACAATATGGATCTAATATGATCTTAGAGAAAAACCTCTATTAAACTGGTAATTCCAACTTTCTCTTAAGGAAAACAAAACAAAACTAAACTAAACTAAATAAACGTGGTATTTAATATTGAGGTGATACAGCAAAATATGAGTATAATAATATCTTTTGAATAAAGAAGAATTGCGAGTGCCAGATCACACCCAGAATCTATCATCCATGAACAAATTTATGGAGTGTGCTTTCCCTCAGATTCTCACTTGAATACCTCGCAAGCAATGAGAGTATATATCACACAGATGTAGAGGTTGTACATGAAAATATGCCACATAGAACTCTTGAGAACTGAAGCCTCCTGCCTTCCCTCAACACCAATGTATCCTGAATCTAGTGATCGTAGTGATATGGAAGAGTGATACCATTAAAAAAGACTGTCATTATCAGAAATGTGGTAACTGTTAAAAAAAAACTAAAATCAAATTCTCTAAAAATTGTTCACTGTAATAAAGGGTATTGGTTACCCCCTCTTTGAGCCTTCCAAACAGGATTGTTGGGAATTTCTGCAGCAGAAGGGAGGAAATAATTTTTTTAAAATGAAAAAAAAAAATATTAAGGCCTCAACAAAATAAGCAAAAAAAACCCCACAAAAATGTATTTCCAACTCTTGCTTCCAGAAATATCTTCTCAAACTGCTTCTGTCTGGTCAAGGCTTTAAAAAAGTCTCAAAGGCTCAGAAGGTCTCCGAGTTCAAGATTTTACAGATTTAAATTTCCATCTCCCACACCCACACCCACTCCAACCCCAATTACCATTAATTTCAAAGAGAACTCTTACAAAATGTCACAAGCTAAAAAACACTTGGTGGAAAGGGAGAAGTAAGACATAAGTAAACCAGCAAATAATTAAAGGATTTAAATTAAAATCTTAATCTTAAAATAAAACAACAAACAACAGCAGATTATTTTAATAATTTCCCCTATTTGGGATATCTAATATTTTTAAATTATTTTTATTTATTAAGTGATCTATCCTGTTAAATAAGATAATTTATTTCTTACTGCTTCATGGAATTATAAATATTATGGCCTATTTTATGTCTGCTCTCATTTAGATGTTTTCTTAATCTCAGTAGTTGTATTATCTTGGTTTGTATTTCTCAAGCTTCAATTAGTCTGCTTTTCTCAAATTTCAGACCATGAACTGGACTTCTGTACAGATTCAAAGGTGTTTTCCCTGCACAGCATTATTGCAAAACAAGTTCTAAGCTAGAACAGATAGACTAAAGTCTATTTCCTAGAGACGACAGGCCCTGCTGCTTCAGTCACATCAAAGAAGCAGGGACTGGTGTGCTCACAAATTGCTGACAATAAATGAGGAGTTGTTTATCAGCTGGAGCAGTGCTGGAGATGTCATTGAGAAAACAAAAACCAAAGAGTTGCATCCAGTACTTTGGGCTGTCAAGCAGGTATTCTTTCACAAATCATACCTTACTTTCACATCTCCTGGAAATTTTGTACAACACTTTAAAACTTTTTCATCTAGAAAAATACAGTATGTTTAAGAAACCAAAGACCACTTTTTCTAGACACTATATCACAAAATAACTGATACCTGCTAAAACACAAAAAATTTCCTGTGATGTAAGCTCAAACTGTAATGGTTTCTAAGCAGGGATATGAGAACCCGGATACTAGGGCAACAACTCTTATTTATGGTAATTTCAAACATGGAATGAATTGCAATGACCTTAAACATAGAAAGATTGTTTCCTACTATGCCCTAGGGTATTCTGAGATGACAATGCTCCACACTTTCCTGAGGAAGCTGCTAGCTGGGTAGGCACAGGAGAGACTAAGAGGTAAGACCATTAATCAGCACTCTACTAATGAGAATGTTCACTTTTAAGAGTGAAGACCAGAAATCCAGCCTATGCTTCAGACAATATTTGGCACAAGCTGCTTAGGAGAAAATAAATAAAAATAAATAAAACTAATTAAAAAAATTAATCTCTCACCTCCAAGATGAAAGATCTAATGGTAAGACAGACTTATCCTCATTTTCTTTCTTTGACAAAATGTATATTTAGCTATCACTTAGAGTGAAGCACAGTGCCATTAAGAGAGACTCTTCTTGCATTAACTATTATCTGCAACTTGCTTCTTCATAAAGGAAGACACAGGTTCAAGTAAAGAATGAAATCTAGGTGTCAAACCTGATTGGATGAATCACTGAAAAAGTATGTGGAGGGCCTCACAACACGCCTTTTCTAGTCTCTAGACTCTTCCAGGCAGATGCACCATTTTATGCTTTACAATATGCTTGGGGTGCATTAATACTGGAAACATGAATGTCCATGATATGTAGGAGAGTGGATCTTTCAGGACCAATAATCTACATTGTGACTCTTAAATCACCAGTTTTGTCCTACAGCTTCCTTAGCAAGGCATTTGCTTCTGCTAAGGCCAGCATAAAATCCAGAAAAATGTTGAAAAGGCTCGTTTGCATTCACAATATTATCACTTTAATTTTTATGAATATTTGCTTGGAATCTAGTTATCCCCTAATATGCTTGACATTTCTTCTGAAAAAATGGACATATTCTCTAGTATCTCCATACCCATAGAGTCACACAAGCATATGTGTACACGTAGATAGTACACAAAGTAGACAAAGAGACATAGACATGCACACAAACACATGCACAGACTCACTCTTTGCTATTTTTTGGTAGTGTTTTGTTAACTGTAATTCATAATTAAATGCTGCTTTTAGAACAACCTTCCAGGGATTCAGCTGTTCTGCTCAAATCTTCACAGCTGAAGAAGAGACAAAACACGGGTAGCCTTTTTTATTGAATTAATTTGATTTTTGTCTTTTGTCCTGCCAGCTATCAAAATTGTCAAATAAATCAGCTTTGATTCATAAATAATGGTTCCATTATATTTACTGTGCCACTGGTCAGAGTACCTGAAATTTTAATTCACTTGTTCAGCTAAATTTCATCCTCAGTTCACAGCCATAAAATTCTGTATTGACAAACTTTCAAACCAACTTTGACTCTGAGGTATCTAGTCAACATTTTTCTTCTGTGTGGATATTAGTTTATTGAATAAGTGGCATCTGTTTTCCTCCACATCACTGGTGGAGTAGGTATTTCCTTTTGACAGCTTTGTACGATTTATGGGTTTGCATGCTATGAAGAAAAATAGTACTAAGCAAAAAATTCCAATTCATTACTTCTTAGTACTTAATTAAGTTCATACGCATTGCACACTATAGGTGAACCCTGAAATGACTGTGACAGCCACTGAGCAGCAAGTTAAATTATCTTTGGAAGACAGAGAGACTTTTAATTATCTTGATCTCATTTTTTCCATCTATGATATTCATAAATTTTCATTCTGTTTTGTTGCCTCCATCAGATGTACCAAACTATTCTAAAAACAAGATTATTTGCTAAATTTAGCTATTTCCTTTTATCTGCAAATTTAGGCACTGACTGTTTTTACAAATAGTAAAGGCAAGCAATAGTTTTTATCAGCTTACTTCATGCAGCTGCAGATGAATTATGTCATACAGGCTCCTCATAATAATGGTTCGGTTTTGAAAATGATAACAACTTGATAAAAGAAGAAAGCAGTGGATCTGACTATCAGTAGATACAGAAATAAAGAGAGCCTGGGCTTTACCTGTCAGGGTTCTGCGTACACACATGCATCTGTAAGAGGATCCGCTGGGTGAAAGTCTTAAAGCATTGCCCACATTTCCAAAGATGCCAGTCACTGAACTCAGAATTTAGTTGGCTTGTTGAAGTTGGGCTTGCAAGAACTCGTTGGTTTTTGACACTGATCTGGTTAAATCCTGACTCGATGGACCCAGACTTATCCAGGAGAGAATAATTCCTGCTACACGGAGTCTGTGGAAATACTATGGATCGCTGTGGAGTGGCAGGGGATAGTTTGCTAGTTTTATTAAATGGCTGTAGGGTGTCTTGTCTGGACATGGCCTCCATTACAGTCGAAGGGACATTCACTGGGAGAAAACAAGAAAAGTAAATAAGATCCTTTTTATGCCTTTTTAAAACTAATACAATTTTGGGAGACACCAAAAAAAAATCAACATCCATTTTCTTGACACTGCAATGAAACAATTTTATTTTAACAACGTTAAAAAAAAAAAAGAAAATAAGGGCTTGAATGAGACAGTGATCTGAATGGACAGTGCTGATCTGTGACACTGAAATGAAAATTCGTGCAAGGGAGTGTCCAAGACTGAAAGGACCCAGAGAAGCCTGACTGTCATATACATTTATTATGCTATGGGATTGTCATGTGAAAGAAAAATCTGCACCACTTGTGATACCCTGACTCTGCATGTTGCAGTCAGCATGTCTGACTGCTATATCACAGACAAGCATGAATTTTGAGAGCATGGAGAAAAAAAATCCCTGCTGGGACACTCCTTGAGATACATCAGGGCTTAAATATCTACTGCAGCAGTAGTTCCCTTATCCTATGAAAGGGTGGCCTCTAAGGATATTATACTATTACATCTCACAAATAGTCACACTGCCAATGCAGTAAGGAGCCAGGGACTTCATCATGTATCTTATGCCTGAGGTTAATAGCAGGTAGATGACCATGAAAAACTGCAAAGTTCAGACATCTTTGTGCATCAGTTTTCCACCTACAAAACAGGCATAAAAGTGTTTTAAAGTCCCAGGAAAATTGTTTCTAGTCATATAATGATCAATTAACTATGGTTTGTGAGGCACTCAGATACTTCTGCAACAAATGCAATATGCTTTTCTCAGAGAAGTGATGTGTTGCTGAATTTGAATGTTTTGTGATAAAAAAGGCAGGAGATCAAGCAAGTAGAAGAAACTGAACAGCTGCCTCACACCTTGACAGCTATGTAGATCAGACAGTGAATGAGGCAAGGGTCCTGTGGAAAAATAGAGTTAGCTGACAAAAGCTTGCACCACAATGCAAAAATAAACATAATTTAGGCCACCTGGACCAAATTCTAATGCTTTCTAATTTTAGCACACTCAGGCTCATGAGATAATATTGTAATGGAAATGTTTTCATTAAATACGTTATATACATGTAAGTCTATGTACACAAATTTAGTTACTGTCATAAACTGTTTATGTCTACAAAAAGTACATAGCATTTATTAAACTGTTGATTAGAAACTACAACTCTCCTTTGGTAAGTCATGATGATAGATTTCTAAGAGCAAATGTGAATTAAATTTCAGTTGTAAACTACAATCAGCCAACATTATTTAATATGCAAAAAAAAATTAACCAAAAATTAATATTTGGTAATATCTTAAATCATGAGAGTTGCTTTACAGATATGTTCTAATATCTATGATCAATCACAATGATTCCAATATTATATTATTACAAGATATTTATTTTATATCAGTTGAGGTCCTTCCTAATGTATTCTTTTTTGTAGAACCTAATTTCTAAATAAAGCTACATCCATGGAGCTGTCTATTACAAGTTTGTAGACACAGAATACATCTTCTATGTCTCTTCAGTTCCAGGAGCAATTTATATATGATCATTTTACCTCAATATACTCAGAAGAAGGAGATCACTTTTTTCTTTTCTTTTCTTTAAATTCTACTTATAAAAGTCCACAGAAGCAATGAGATTGGGATACTAAAGACCTAAGGAATATAGGCAGAACTTGTGCTGCTGACAATACCCCTGTGCAGAAGACAAGCAGAAGATATACTCTGGGAGTTTAAGTGGGACTTAAGTCCTATACCAATTTGCAGCTGGCTCCATGGTCAGAGATTAATTTCGTCTACTCATGTCAGTGTCTCTGAGGATGCAACTCTGGTTTGTGTCACGAAAAAATAACAAGAGAAAATATTTACAGATTTTAGCCATAATGCTTTGCTTTTCAAATAAAATTTTTGTAGTCTTTGGTTCTTGAAAGAAAAGATAATATTTCTATATGGTACACAGCAGAGCATGAGTTTCATCAGCAAATATTTCTGCCAGTAACTGAATTTCTTTTAAACTTTTCTCAAGCCCAACAGACTTGAAAACTCAAGATGGGAAAGGATGTTTATTTTTGACAGTTTAATCCCTTTTATCTTGCTGTTTAATTGCAGCATGATCCAGTATTTAAGTTGCTACAAGACACTAGTTCCTCCGAGAAGTTCATCCTGTTTAAGTATCCAAGTACAGGACCAAAAACATACATCTTATATGTAATTTATTAAGCATGGGCAGTCACAAGGTTACTTTAGACCAAAGTCAATGGTTCCATTATCGTTTTCTTCCACTACATAGATACATATAGTTGCCAAAACTGATGCCATCTCTAAACAAGACCCACACACAAGCAGTAAAACTGAAGGATGTGCCTGGATCACCCATTTCCATTAGAGACAAAGGTATCCAGCACTAGATTGTGTCTGTGTTATAAGTTGCATGCTTAGTTTTGTGAGGATTGCTAGAAAACTGAAAATAAAATGTTTAGAACAGTAAAAGAATGGATGAAAATGGTGATGGTCAGGATGGAATAGAGATCTATTGTCATTTCAGGGTACTTACACTCAGTTGGTATTTTTAAAAGTAGATTTTTATGTTTAACCACAAGGATCTAACCTCTTAAATCCGCCAGCCAAAGCTTTTCTCAACATGCTCAGAGGTAATAGAACAAAGAATCACCAACAGAGGCCCTGTGGGCTTGCAATGCATTACTGTTTTGGCAAGACAGTGTTTTGTCACAGGGCTGGTAACAATAGGGAGAACCAAACAAACTTGTTTACAATAGATTAATTAATCATTTATACAGAACAGTGATTCTAATCACACCATAATTTTGCAGTTTAAGGGTATCACCTTACCTTAAATATATTACCATGTTCATTAAGTGCCAGAGAATCATAGAATGGTTTTAGTTGGAAGGGACCTTAAAGATCATTTAGTTCCAACTCCCCTGCCATGGGCAGGGACAACAGCAGAACAGGTTGCTCAAAGCTCCTGGTGTTGAACTTCCAGGGACAGAAGACCCTCTAAAACACTCTATGATATATCTGATTATGTATGAAAGAGGAATTATGGCTTACACAGGTAGAAATGCAAGGAAGAACTTACAATTTTCATCTTGTGCAATGCACTGGAGAGGGATTCCAAAGAAAGATGTATAGCTGTCATTGTACCACACCAACAGCTCAGTGCCCCTGGGGATATCTATACAAGCCCGGTAGAATATATTTGACCTAATCAAGAGAAAAAGAAAACATTGCATAATTTAGGAATAGAGAATTCTCCTCTTATAGTACATGGTATTACAGTAGAAATTCATAGTTTTGGAAGCATTTCTGCAGATAACTAAATTAATAACATACTGATTGTCTTAAAACCAAATCTATCATTAGGATATCTATTCCTGCAGCACAGGCTAACAACATTACAGGCAAGTTGTATCTTGCATATATTAAACACTAAGGTTTTAGAAGGACCAAGATTCTATAAAAATAAAGGTGTTTTCTTGCAGTGTCTGTTTCAGAGGGATTTAAAATGATACATTTTGCTTACACAGTATAAGCATCTGAGTGGTGTGCACAGATCAGCAAGTACAACCATTTAAACAGCTTTGTATTTGTTATCTAAGCTAAAGGTAACATAATTTATGGTAAAGAGAAAGCAGCTTTTTCATGTGGATAAGTTCATTTAGCAAGACCTTTGAAGTAGTGTGCAGTGACCTTTCATGACAGTAATATACCATCAAAAGAGAGCTCTTGGGTTGTTGAGAGAAATAGACTTTGACTTAGGGGAAATAAAATATTGGGGTTGGTCAGATCATGCAGTGGTAAAATCTTCTCCTATATAGAACATGAGGGCAGTGCCAATGATTTAGTATGTATAAATTAGTGTTACCATAAGCGTGATATCTCATAGTTCCTGTGAGACAAGTCTAGGTATTTCTAGACCACTGAAGTGGTAATTGAAGGGGAAAAAAGGGAACAATCCTAAAGTCTTTAGCAGAAAAACAAGAGATTTATCCTGATCTTGCACTGATGTCAATAGCTTCAGAGTGATATTTCTGCAGTTAAGAGATTTACATGGCAGCAAAAACTTTGAAAGATTAGAATCAGGCACAAGATAAAAGATAAGTGTTGTCAGTTTGCAGTGGCTTTTCCCTTATCCTTTACATGGAACAGTAAAACACACTCCTGTGAGGTGGATAGGAATTCAATATATACAAGAAAAACAGTCCACTCTTGCTGAAGGATTACATACCAAAGTGATACAGTCAAAGTACCAAGAAATGACCATTTTTTATGACAGCTTATGTAAGGCAGAAAAACATTTATAGAAAAAAAAAAAGTTAGGCCTCAACCAGTTTTGTGAGTGAAAAATTGCTACAAACATTATTCTGAAGTTCAAGATAAAAGTGTTTAGGGTTGGTAGGCCTTAAATTTAGACCTTCTATAAAGAATTGGCTGTAGCAATGCAATTTGTTCCTTGTATAACACTGCAGACATAAGGAGAATCTTCTACCACATTTTTCATGGCAGTGAGATATGCACTTGTCAACATATTTTGTCACCGCAAAGTGGCTCTTGGCAACAGGATCATAAAGATCAATAAAAAAGTGCAGATTCTCAATATTTTACTAGCAGCTGCAAAAATTCCATTTATCTTGTTATTTTCCTCACTTACTGCCACCCTGTCTCAGGAGGGCACTGCTAGCTAAGCAGAATGGTTTTCTTAGCCTTCTATGAATATCTGACAAAAACTCTCCCCTTTGTGTCTCCCCTTCCTCTTCCGTCCTCCTCCTTCTCCTCTTGTTCTTCTCTCTCTCTCTTCCCAGAGTTATGCATTTAGTTAATTCTTTCCACTGTTACATAAAAATTAAAATCAGAGCCACACTATAAATTACTGGCATCTCTTAACTTGAGAAAAAGTGAGTCTACTTTGTATTCACCCTTGTAACGTTTCATCTCTCAGTTTGGCTTCCCTTAACATAAACACAGCAGCCCGGCAAATGAATGTGCTAAAACCAAATGACACACTTTGCCGCTGAAAGAGTAGAACTGTTTTTGAGCAATGGGTGGTCTGTGGGGCTTGGAGTAGGCAGGGGAAAAAAAAGTGTAAGTATACACCGTCCCTTACAAGTGTGCAGAGCTTCCAAAACTCGCAGAAATCTCTGCATGCTGAAGTACATCAAAGGGATTTTTCCCTTTTCAGATAATATTTCCTTTGCTGACATGTATTTAGTATTGTGGTTGGATGACTCATAAAGATAGCTTCATGGCGTCCCAACGCAGTTGAAGCAGAACACATGCCAACAAACATTATTGTCAGCCTCAAAATAAAAACAAAACGTTCAGCTAAGGGTCAATCAATCAAGAGCACTTTGAAGAAAATTCCATTTAGATATTACAAATCATAACAGAATGAATTTAAACCAGCTGACTTTCTGTGAGGAGGACGTCCATGTACAATAAAAATTAGGCTGGTTTTTCAGTGTCCAACTTTTCTATTTTCTTTCACTTGGATGCAGTCACTGGTGATGGATGCCAGTTTTTTAAATTGTGTTTTTGTAGTTCATTTTATAAAGATCTGAAGTAATCGGAAACAGATCAACAGAGGGAACTCTAAGTAAAAACTCCATCATGAAAGGAGAGTTGTAAAATCCACTTAATATTGACAGATGTGAAATGGCTTTCTCATATTCACTTTTCATTTAGTTTTGTCATCTATATATATATATATGTATGCCTATATTTTTTTTATTTTTGTATAAATATGTTCATGCACACATCACCACATTGAGAAATAGTCCACAAGACACCTACAAAAATACTTTCATCACAACAATCTTTATTCATTATCCAGTGTGTTTATTTAAAATCCTATGGTATTTTAGTTATAGATAGCAGATATTTAAGCATATAATAAAAGATTTGTAATGTATAAATAGGATTGTTATTTTTTTAACTGCAGCATTATTTAGTCAACTGGCCAGAGAATAAAAAAATTCAAAAATGGAATTGATAATTTTACCATTGTTAAATTGGATCCCTATGGGATAATCAAACTTTATATATTTCATTTTAGCTTGCTTT
>WEKY01031590.1:46256-63140 GCA_013390045.1 Picathartes gymnocephalus | reverse complement strand
GTTTCAGAGGGAGTTTCCCAGTTGCAGAGGGACCCTCAACAACAGCACTCTGTCCTGTAGGCTTGATGTCCCCCAAGTTCAGATGTCTGTGGTTTAGAGCAAATAACCTCACGCAGTTTTCCCAGCCTTTGCAGAGACCCAGATCTCTCAATGGGAGTCGTCTGCCTCGTTCTGCTTTAGAACGAGAGGATTTTAATCCTGGCCTCTTGAATCTCTTAAGTAGAAACTGAGAAAAGATAAATTAACATTACATTAACAAACTCAGGTGTAGTTCAGGCGGGCAGGAGGTGCCTCCAACACACAGAATCTTCCCTCCAAGACAGGATTCAGTTTTCTCTTCCCACTTTTGACTTTTTCCTTGTGCTGGAGCAGGAGAAAAATGGGAGGTATGGGAATGGTGGTGCATAAAGGCAGCGTGCTGCTTTTAAATAACTTCATAGATAATGTAAGTGCACGGAGTGAAACATTATCCTCTTGGCTGAGTAAAGATGATTGCAGCATTAAAATTTAATTAAATGCAACTGCTTGTAGTAAAGAGAGAGGGTCAATGACAGATCTGCTGTAACACAGCTCCTCTTTCTCCCTCTTGAAGTGCACAAGCAGCTCCAGTAAATCTAGACAAGCAGTGATTTTTAAAAATATATATATTTATCTATATTATATTTATGTATATCTTCTTTTTTATGCTCTTTGTGTTGAATATTGATTCCAGGCACAAACATTTTATTTCTTGCTTCTAACTGTTGGCAACTGAAGTCGCTTTATAAGGATGAAAGTTGGGAGAAACTTGGTTTATTCAATTTTTCTTGCTCACCTACAAACGGTGCTTAGCCTGGAAAGACTTGCAAGAGGACAATGATAAGAATATTACGCCCTTGAAAACTCATTTTATCAGGATGCTTACAACAGAATGTGGGGTTAGAGGATTTGTAGAAGTCCATCCTCTGGACTGTCAGCTGGAAAGGCTCTCTCCTGAGTTCTTCTCCTGCAATTCTTCACCCAGTCCATCACTCTGTCCCTCTGTGCTGTAAGTAACAAGCAGCACCTCTGGATGTGTTTAAGGTCCCTCTCACTTGTGGTGCTGAAGTTCTGCTCCCATCACAGCACAGAGACACCAGGTGTTTTACCCTGATTTTCAGCCAGCTTGCCACAAATGCTGCAAACTCTGCAGTCCTGATGGGGGCTGAAATGTGGAGGGGATGGGTCACACCAGCTCCAGAAACCTCGGAGCCATGGAGGGCTGGGAATGTCCCTGCAGGACCCCACAGAGGGCTTGTGGGAGCACGTGGTAGCAAAGGAACACGTTGAGGACTCTTCGATCAATAGATTTAACATCTTTAGCACTCAAATTTCAACTTTCCTCCTGATCACAGAATCCTTAGGGTTGGAAGGGACCTCTGGAGACCACCCAGTCCAACTCCCTGCCAAGGCAGGGCCACCCGGAGCAGGGGACACAGGAGTGCATCCAGGTGGCTTTGGGATGTCTGCAGAGAGGGAGACTCCCTGCAATCCCAGGACACCCTGCAGGGACTCTCCAGCCTGAGAACAGAGCTCTGCTTGCCTCAGGCTGCCTCTTCTGGGGTATAATTGGAATTGGGTGAAGGGTAGCTCCAGTGTGACACGTGGATTTGACTTTGCCCTGGTGGGAAGGGATCAGGCTGCTGAAGGGGAAACCTCTGCATGAAACAGAAGGCTGGGGCACCCAGCACCCTAAAATCTCCACAGAGATTTCTTTGCTGTTAGAAGAACCTGGCCAAAGTCCAAGGAAATTTCTTTAGGTTGAACTCATTTTGCCACCGCAAGCTGTAAAGATGAGGAGGTGAAATGGAAAACTGGAAGCACTCAACCACTCAGAAGATAATTTTGGCCAGTGTTTAGTCTAAGCAAGGGCCAAGAGTTCGTATTTTCCCAGCAGAAGCAGCATTAAAGGAATGGTTGCTGCTTGCATTTACACCATCCATCCACCCTGGAATATCACAACATGCCTTTTAAAACCCACTCTGGAATATAAACTGTTTCCAAAGGCAGTAAGAACTGCAATGGTGAAGAGAAGCAGTCGTTTATACAAGGGCTGGGCTTTTAAGCTGCATCAAAAAACCACCTAAGCAAAGGTTTAGCAGCAGGGATTCCACTCATCCCAGTCCTGTTCATCAAATCCTTCCTGCTCATGTAATCACAAAGCCATGCATGGAATAGTTTGGATCCACTTGGACTTTAGGGATGAGGACCCTCCTGACAGCCCAAAAAAGGCACTGCCGATCTACAAAGATCCTTTTAAAATTCGTGGGGACTTTGATCAGGCAAGGGATGTTAAAAGAGACACCAAAGCATCCTTGTGTTCACTGGTAGCTCTCTGCATGAAGGAAAGAAAAAGGGAAATATGGCAAAAAGGCACATGGCACTGCAGCAGTTAAAAAGAAAAGAAAATAAACTGATCCTGAGAAGATTAGAATTGAGATCGACTTGCAAAAGTAGTGGGGGTTATTCTGTTTTCATTTGTTTTTGGTTTTTTTTTCAAACAACTTTTAAAATATTCCAGATCTTCTTTGAATCCCGTGGGTTGTATAACCAATGGTCAAACATGTGTTGGGAAAGTAAATCACCAATTTTCTGACAACTTTAAGACTTTTAAGAGAAGCATTCCTGGAACTATTCAATGATTAAATGAACTTTTTAAATTATTTTGATAGGGAAGGACATTTATCAGTCTTGGACCTTATCTTCCCAAGGTTCTAGACACTGAGAATGGGACATTAGTATGATTTCTCAGAATAATAATCTTTGTCAGTCTCCATTAATTCAAAAGGATTCTGATGCTTGTGCAGAAGGAGCAGTTCTAATAGGATATTAGAGCTTTTCTTTTTTCCCTCTGGAAATCTTTGCTTTTATTTTTTCCCCTCTGTCAATGCTGCAGGTCTGTCCTGTTCAAGAACCCTGATTCTGGCATTTAAGAGCTATAAATCTCCAGTTGTGCTCTGTTTTCTTGTCTTTAAATCAAAGGGCAGGGTAACCTGAACCAGTTTCTCTAATTATGAGCTAAATATTTGGAGTTCCCAGACAGCCACCCTGATAGCAGCGTGCTCCTGTGTGACCCTGCTCTTCCCTCAAATCAGCCACTGGAATTCTGCCTCTTCCCTGATCCTCTTGAGCAAAATTCTGGTCTTTCCTGAATCATTTTTTTTCTTGGTTGAAACAGCTTAAGGAGCACCCAGAAAACCAGACCTGCTAAAAGAGCTGGGGGTAGGAAAACCTCCAAAAATGATACCTGACATCCACTGCTGATAGAGGGGTCATGGGGACCCTAATTCAGCTGGGAAAATTGGATGTGGGAAGTAGAAAGGAATGAGAAAAAAAACACATCAATCCCTGACATTTACATCACTACTGCATTTCCAAGCACATCTGCTCTCACATTATTTTATATATCAATTATTCATGAGTATTCCCAAATGCAGAGTGCATTTCCTTCCTTTACTTCCTTCTGAGTCTATTGACCTTCCTTCTGTTTTCCAGTTTCTTCATCCTTTTAGCCAGAAAGGTCTCCAGCAAATTTGTTCTGGAGAAAAATGCCAAGCAGGGACTGCTGCAATTCCCAGGGTTTTGTGTCTCTTGGCTTGTAATTACTTTTAGTGCATTGATTGCAGTCCCTGCAATTGCTGGTGTACATCTACGTGACACAGCTTTTATAGCCAACACATTCATTTTTGCCTTTATGCCACCTCTAAAACCAGGTGAGGATTTCACTGCAACGATTTTGGATAATTAAATTGGTGATTAAATAGGGAACAGCCACTCTGGATGTCTTTAGAATGCCTCCAGTATTTTCTTTGTGAAAGTATTCCTAGAAAAGTTACATTAAAACCTCATTTTCTTAAAACACTGCTTGCTTTTGCCTCTGCACTCTGCAGCTTCTGATTGAGAGCACCACTGAGTATTTATAATTGCCAGTATCAGTCTTGTTAATCTTCCGACTCATCCTCATCACCCAGCCAGGTTTATTTAGAGTACATCCATCTTTTGTTCTCCCAAAACTCAGAATCTGCACCTGCACTGCCATTTCTGGCACATGGCTTTGATTCTCTAACGAACAATTTAAATTCAGCTGTTTTCTCTAATTTGTAAACTTATTGGGCAATGCAGAGAAGGATGAACTCTTGTAGCAGCTGACCAGTTCCTTATTCCCAGAAAATAAATGAGGATTTTTGACCAGTGGAGAAGGAAAGAAACATAGACTGGACCTCAATCTACTACTGATCTGCTGGCACAAAATAGAGAGAGGATTTTTCAGATTTACTAGAGATTCTAAGAAAGATTTTTGGGCTCCTCCTGGTTACTGATTGTTGTCTCTGCCAGGCTGATGGGCTCCAGACATTCTGTTCTATCTTATACAGTTAGAAATGGGTGAGATTTTCTTTGGCAGAGAGTAAAATGACTGGAAAACACATTTGGAAGAGGGGTGACACTCAGACAATTTTCCTAATTGTCTCAAAAAAAGAGAAGGAAATGTGAAATACTTATTAAAAGTCAAATATTATCTCTGACATTTTGAGAGCAAAATAATTCTCTTTGGTTTTAAAGCCTTTATTTATTTGGAAACATATTGTTAACGAGAAAGGGGTTAAATGCTGCCTTTCAAACATTCCATTTTAAGCTGAGTGTTTCATTCTGGATTAACTCCAGCTGCTATTCCAGGGCTTTATTTATATTTATGTTCTGTTTATTTCACAACAAAGCATAAAATAAGGCTGTTCCTTCTCTGCTCTGCAGACAAGACAGATTAATGGCTGGGGGGGAAGAAATCACTGCAATAATTTGGAAGATATTTAGGAGCTGGAGCAGTGAACTGGACGAACTGAGAGGTGCCTGACTATTTATAACATCTCCAGTGGGGGTGTTTATGAAATAATCACCCTGCTCTGCCTTTGAAACCTGCAGAGGTCAAATCATTATAAATAATAACGTGTTCCAGAGAGCTGGGTGTCTCTCGTAGGATCATTGACCATCCTCTCCCATTTCCCCCTCAGTGACTGCAAAGGGAGGTGAGAAGAATGCTGAGGCTGGAGAAACGTTTATTACCTGAATTTGAGGGTGGGATGGGATGTTGCTTCCACCCTTCCCTCCAGCTGCCAGACAAGCAGGGACGAATATAAAGAGGAATGAGCAGCTGGTGAGGAATTTCCAGTGAAATCCCAGCTGGCAGCTGTAGGGCAGTTACTTCCTGTAAGGGTTCAGAAATAGGGAGAAAAATAAGATGTGAGTTAATAAAGAGGGGAGAGGGGAGGGGAGGGGAGGGGAACGGAATGGAATGGAATGGAATGGAATGGAATGGAATGGAATGGAATGGAATGGAATGGAATGGAGGAAGAGGAGAGGGGAGGGGAGGGGAGGAGAGGAGAGGAGAGGAGGAGAAGGCTCCAGGGAGAGCTCAGAGCCCCTTCCAGGGCCTACAGGGGCTCCAGGAGAGNGGAATGGAATGGAATGGAATGGAATGGAATGGAATGGAATGGAGGAAGAGGAGAGGGGAGGGGAGGGGAGGAGAGGAGAGGAGAGGAGGAGAAGGCTCCAGGGAGAGCTCAGAGCCCCTTCCAGGGCCTACAGGGGCTCCAGGAGAGCTGGAGAGGGACTGGGGACAAGGGATGGAGAGAGGGGACAAAGGGGAAATGGCTTCAAACTGAAGAAGGACAGGGTTAAATGGAATATTGGGAAGAAATTGTTCCCTGTGAGGGTGCTGAGGCCCCAGCACAGGGTGCCCAGAGAAGCTGTGGCTGCCCCTGGATCCCTGGCAGCGCCCAAGGCCAGGTTGGACAGGGCTTGGAGCAGCCTGGGACAGTGGGAGGTGTCCCTGCCCATGAAAAGGGGGTGGAACAGATGATTTTTAACCCCCCTTCCAACCCAAACCATTCCACGATCCTGTGAAACTCTGCTTTGGGCATTTCACAGTAAGAAGGAGGAAAACAACTCATTGGAAACTCATTGGAAACTCATTGGAAACTCAAAAGCGGTGCTGAGAAAGAGATTTTGCTTTTTAAGTGCTTTGCTGTCTAGTTCCCTCAACTGACTTGAAAAATGTTATGGGAACCTGGATCCGTGAGGTAGAAATGATTCATTCAGGAAAAGACAAATCCCTGTAATTAATGGGGAAATAAATTTTACAAGAAATCTTCCATCTTCTCTTGTGGAAGAGTCTGTAATGGTCAACTGATGGGATTTTATAAGACAAGGGTTATAGTTCATAGTGAGTTTATAGACAAAAGTTTGATTCCAAGGGATATAAATGTGTTTTCAGGGACAGTTTGAATGCTGATATTTTATGGGCTGAATACATCAGAGTGAGTCACTCTGAAGATATTAGTTTGGGCAGACAGTGACTCAGAAGTATTTGGTATTTTTTAATTTCTATTGTTAAGTTGGCCCTTAAAAATCTCCAGCGTGGAAATGTTTAATAATTGATAGCAAGTTCTAATAATTAAATATTAATTCCATCCTGTTTCTGAGCATTGTGCACATAATTGGACACTATACATATTTATGTTAAAGTTATAAAATGTATTTGCTTCCTTTTTTTTTTAGACTCCTTCAACGTATTGCTCAGGAATCTATTCAATATTGTAGTGACATGAGAAATTAATGCATTTCTGTGCTAAAGTGCATTTCATATGAGAAATTATTCAAAAGAAAGGAAGTAGCAGTGGATGAGATTTTCAGGTTCCTTCATCACATCTACAATATATTTCTTCCCTCATGGCTACAATTCCAAGTTGTTTGGCACAATCACAAATTCATCTCCCACCGAAAACCAACAGAGCTGATGTCACCTCACCTTTAATAGAACACTCATTAATATTTAATCTTAAATCTGCTCTTCTCCTGCTTTTATGTCCCTCTATATGTAGAATAATTTCTTTAATTTTCTTTTTTAGATCTAGTCTGTGTATATGTATTTTTCAGGTAATGCTATTTCACAAAAAATTCCCTTAGATTTCTACTGGACAATTAATAAAGTTGAGCGGGTGCCTCCACATTTACAGGAATAGCAGAGAGAGGTCTGAGGGTTGTGTGGGTCAGCAAAGCTTCACTTGCTTCAAGAAAATGCCTGCTTTGATTCGAATAATTCCATAAAATGACCTGGATCACCTTTTCCTAGAATTCTGTGTATTCCAAAGCATTTTTACTATTTTTGGCATTCTGAAATGCCCTTCAGAAACTAAAATTGCAATTTTTTTGGAGTGCCAGAATGTTTGCTTTCTCTTTGTGCTTCTTGAATATCCTTTATCCAGCAATAGTTGAACACCTCCAGTTCTTAGACCATTTCTCCCGATCTTCCTTCCACTCACAGCAAATAAAAGTAGATTGAAGTGTTTTACCAGTGCATCTGTATCTGTAGACAAAAGTGTTATCAGAAAAAAGGAACTATCTGAGTGACTCTCTGTATTCTCTTCTTTGAGAATTAAAAAAATTACACTGAACAGAAATAAATCCAACAGTCTGCCAGAGTGAGATACTGAGTCTCAGAATTCTCCAAATGTCAGAAATTACAGACACACATCAGTAGTTTTTGTTCCCAAACCCAAAGACTCCCGTATGTCAAAGGTAAGCATTTATTCAGATCTGTTTTTTTAAAATTCCCCATGTAATCAATAGAGCATTACTAATATTTTCGAACAGAAATTTAACATCCACAACTACCAAAAATTGCCTTGTGGAGACGCCTCCCTCTCTTACCTATGCAGAAAACCTAATATAGATAATTTTTATGAACCATCTGGCTTTTCCATGACTTTCTTCTCTTAGGCTCAGACATTCACACAAAACTCCTTGTAAATCTGAAATTCAGAACATTCCCAGTGCCCCATAATAGATTTCTTCTGCAACATTCTCTAGACCTCCTGACATGCTGTGTTTTCCCCCACCATCCACAGTTTATACAGTATCTGTTAAAAACTTCAACAGTTTATAAAATACTGAACAATTGATACTGGATGGCCTAGTTATCATTTTACTTGGAAGTTTATTCTGACAGACAAACTCTCAGAAAATTAAACTTTCAAATGAGAGAGTGGTTATTAAGACTGCTTAGTCACTTCAATGAATTATGGCATGGTGGATTTGTTTCTCTTTGAGATTTATGACTTGAAATTTTATGACTGTAAAACTCTGTGGTAGCTATTTTCGTGTCAGCTGGCCAAAGAGAAGGGGAATTGGTGGAATTTCCTTGTTTGTGTTATCAAAAGAACTAAACAAGACTTTTCAGGGGCTTTCTCTCATTTCTCCTGTGGTGACTCCACAAGGCAGAGAGGAAGGAATGAACAAAAACTCCTGAATGAAAACTCCTCTGCTTGAACGGCCACATAGGAGGGTAAAAACAGGACAGATTACAAATGTTCTGGGACAGAGGGATTGCCTGAGGAATCCAAAAGATAAGAGATATTTCCTTAAGGGATGCTGGGTGGGAAAAAATAATTTTTCAACATTTCCACTGCAAGACAACCTGAGGTTGAAGAGCGAGACCTTGACCCTGAGTGATCCACCACAAAGCCATTTATCTCCATTTCCAGCCCTCCTTTTCCCACATGCACAAAAGTCAGTGGAATTGGTTTTTGTGCCTGAGCTAGATCTGCATTATAGATTTTGAAATCACGTTTCTTATGCTGCTCTCTGTCTTCAGAGTAGATCTGTGGTTTCTCAGGAATAGACATTTCCAGGAAATCTTTTCAGTTCTCTGCCACAATCTACCTTCTTGGACAGGAGCTGAGAAAGTAGATTATTTTTCCCCAGAATTCTTATATTTGCTATTTTAGCCCAGATATTTCTGATTCTTGCCTTGTGTTGCACACTTATCATGATACTCAGCTCTGACCATGCAATCACCTTTGGCTGTTTTGGTTTGCTTGGTCTCAAAGACAGGAATTGTGATTGTAATTCTTGGATTTGGATGAGAGTTCAAATGCTAGAATCACTTCTCTAAGATACAATCTTTGGTGATTTAATATTTTTAATCAAGAAATCTCTGAGAATATGCTTACAAACTGTGACATCAGTCATATAAATGGGGCAAAACTTCATTTAAAATACTAACAAATATTTTAACAGGGCCAGAACACTGCTGGCACACAGATGAGATCTCTCCTGACAGATCTAGGTGCAGCATCAGGTGAAAAAACCCAAGAAAGGTGGAGAAATAGTTCAATCTGAGTGGCACAGCCTGTTCCTTGGTCATCCCACCCCATCCAAGAGCAACACTCTGAGTGAGGACTCTGGGAGTGATTAAATGTGGGTTAAATGATGTGGGCAAGAAAAGGAAATAATATGGCTTTGAATAATGCCCTGTGCAACAAATGCCTGGATCAGGGATAATTAACAGAGGTGCCAGGCTGAACATGGAGCAAGAATGATTAACAGAGGTCCCAGGCTGAACATGAACCAGGGATGATTAACACAGGTCCCAGGATGAACATAGACCAGGGATGATTAACAGAGGTCCCAGGCCGAGCATGGACCAGGCTGAGGAACAAGAATGTACCAAAAACCATTCCCAAGAGGAGAGTGATGGGCAAAGGATTGCAGAAACATTGATGGCACCACTCCTGTGTTATTTGGAAACAGAACAATCAATTCCTAAGCCTGGAGAACACTTCCCCATCCCAAGAGATCTCCTGGTGGTGCTCTAGGCTGGCTCTCTGACAGGACAGAGCTCTTTGGCAAACCTCGGCCAGCGCTGGAGCTGTTGGAGGAAAAGCCTTGAAAAAAGGACAAAAAAAGGAAAAGCCTTGGCATTGGCTCCCATGGAGCAGCTGTTAAAATGCTGTGAGGCAGGAGAGCCACAGGAGATGGGGAGAGAATTTAGGCCAGAACTTGGGGATGGTCTGGAAAGATCAACCAAAACAAGGTGAGGCAAATCCCTTCCTCAGGGGTGTGCAAAATATCCCATGCAAACCATCCAGTAACACCTCGTGGATCCCAGCACCCACAGGTTTATTTATGGAAAGAACAGTGAAAGATGCCATATGTGATTCCTGCAGTTTTATCCAAGCCAAAATATACCACAGCTACCTATTAATTAATTTTATATATTTTTTTTTTTTTCTTTTTTTTTTAGTCTATGTTCAAGTATTTATGCTGACCTTATGATCCCTGTGGAAATAGAAGCATTTCCTAAAAGGGAATTATTCCACCACAGGCAGATGCTGGAAATGCACAGATTGTCAGGGGTGATGCTAAAAACTGGACAGTTTTACTTAAATATAGAGAATTTCATTCCTATGATTTCATCCTTGCCCGTTGCAGATGTTTTGTCTGACTGTAACTTCTTGTGTGATAAAGATCTCAGCTCTTTTTTGCTTTATTACTCCACCAATGCGTTTGGTGTTTGTTCTGTATGTCTTTCTGGGTTTTTAATTGAATTTCTCCTTATTTGCTTGTTTTTATTCTTTCTGTAAGGAAAATAATGTTTCTTCCTTACATGGAGAATAATTGCTGGAAAAAGCAGACGAAAATTCCAGCTGCAAAGCCTCAGGTCTCCAATAGTCTGCAGTTCGTGCAGCCCTTCTATTATTCCTCAAATGGAAGGAGAGAACATTTTGGAAAAGAGACAACATAATACCTGCAGGCAAAATTCCTTAGCTAAGTCCCAAAAAAAAAAAAAAAAAAATTTTAAAGTGAAACATAAAAAAAACCCCAAAAATACAACAACAAAAAACCCCCACCTTTTTAAAAGATATTTTTATTAACAGTGTGATAAACATTGCATTTGTTCAGCTTGGAAACCATAGGGCTCAAGCCAAATATTCACTGTCAATACGAGCCCAGCTGAGCAAACAGCATTGTAGCTCTGGTTTTCTTTCTCCTTTTTCCTTTTTTTCTAAAGAATTTAATTCAAAGAAATGACTGTACATGTTTGAATTTGTGCATATATAAGAGGCTTTACCCTGTTCTTACAGCCTGAGCTTTTCCAGCAGTTTAAACAACTTACAGGAACACTGCTATTTTTAGGCCAGCATTTTGAAATATTTGACCATCTTGAAAATTAACTCTTGGTGGAGCTGATGAGAAGAATATTGTCTTTTTTAACTTTTGCATTATTATCACAGGTAGGGATGGTCACAGTGTTCATGATTACAGCTGCCCAAAGTTTTTATTTATACAAGCCCATATCTCATAGTTTATAGCTTTGCAAAATTAACCAGTGTGGGCTGAAATGGTCTAGTTCCCATTTCTGCCTCATGATGATTTCTGCCTTTTAAATTACTTTTTAAAAACTAAAAATAAATCCGTCACTGAGAACAACAGTAAGAGAAAATTTGTTGCTTCGCTCATGTTAAATAAATTAATGTCTTTCACCTTGTTTTCTCTTGTGCCTCTGGTGGAAAAGATGGTGTTGAAGACTCAAGGGGAGGAAAGGGCAGAAACACCAATTTTTCTATCAGATCTGGATTTTTTCGTTGCTTCTGAAGAATGGCCTGGTTTGAGAAAGGTAAAAAACTCTGAAATATCACCATCTGCACACAGACAGAAGAAACAACTCAGGAATCTGCTTGGATGCCTCAAACTGTACAGCAAAGGATCCCTAAATTCAGAGGGACAGGTCAGTGAATGCTCACCCAAACTGATTCAGCATCCAAAGCTCTCCAGATACCAAAGGAAGAGGCAGTTCCTTGCCTTGAGTTTTTCTACTTTTTGTGCCCTCAGGAAGAGACCAACCTTGCTATTTGGGGTTCAAATGGACACCCCAGGAGCAGAATTCAGGGTTCAAATGCCCATCCGAGGAGCAGAATTCAGGGAAAGAGGTGGGTCCGTGCATGGCCCAGCCCTGCTGAGCAGAGCTGAGCTTCCACAAGCAGATCAAGGCTCTGCAGAGAGCAGCCAGGAGCGGGAACGGCACAAAGCTGTGTCAGGGGGGATTTGGGCTGGATATCTGGATGAGGTTCTTTCCCCAGAGGATGGGGAACGATCATGGCCCCAAGGCTGTGCCTGGGCAATGCTCCCAGGCACAGGGTGGGATTTTTGGGGTGTCTGTAGGGCCGGGAGTTGAACCAGATGCCTTGGAGAAGAGACCAAGGGTCACGAGAGACACGGGATGAGGTCGTGCTCACCCTGGATTTAGGGCACAAGCCTGGGCTCCTGCACTGGATCCGGAAGTGATGCCTGAATTGACTACCTGGAAACAGAGACCAGACAGGAGGAAGGGAATAAAGGTGGGTATTTATTTGAAGGCCTTCAAAGGCACACCCTGGGGAGCCAGAGGCTGCCACTGCACCCTAAGATGTACCCCCAAGATGGACGATGAGTCACGAGTTGTTGTCACAGTTATAGGTTTTGGTCCATTACCATATTAACATAATTTCACCAATTAAAACTTTAGCTACTGATGTAATTCTCCCCGGCTTGCCCCCCCTTTCTTTAGATGCTGGTTTACACTTTCTGGGCCCAGGACGGTCCAAGTGTCCTTGGAGAGCAGGCCTGGAGAGGGTTGTTGTGTCTGTCACTGCCCGAGAGAGCAGCAGCTCACAGGTTACAAAGCACTTCAGAGTTACACACACTAAGTACAACAGGATCTGAGAAATATAAAAGTTAAAATTCAAGGCATCAGAAGGAGCAAACACTTTGTGACACTGATTTAGGACAAAAGAAACCCTCGAGTACTGCGAGATCTCTTCTGGACGGGCCTGTAAGGCCTCTTTAATTAACAAGATATCCCTATTAATTGGTTTTCCAAAGTAGAACAGTAAGAACATCCTTCAGCCTCCTTCCAGCACGGCCCCGGGGTGGATTAGCCCCGTGCTCAGGGCAGGGGCTTGGACTGAGCTTTTCCCACACCGGAATGCTGAGGACAATCCTCTTTTGTCCCGTTGGCTCTAAACCCTCTGAGCAAAACGTTGGGAACAGCCTTTTCCAGCACAGGTGTGTTCCCTTTCCCACTGCCAGTTCCCGACCTGACCCGGACGAGTTTATGAAAGCTGAAAACTCTTCTTTTGTGTGTGTCTTCTCAAAGTGAGAGCGAGTTTGTTTTGGAAGCAGAACACGTTTTCCTCTTTGGGCAGGAGTCCATCTGACGCTGAACTACCTGGAAGGTATCTCAGAGCAGAGCTCATGTGCTGCAGCTCAAGAGAATTTCACTGCAGGTTAAAGAGAAAAGTTTTAATATTGTTCACTGCCAGACAACAAAACAAACAAAAACCCAACCCAACCCAACCCAACCAAACAAAAACCACAAAACAAACAAACAAACACACAAAAAACCCCAAACCAAACCAAAACAAACAAACAAAAACCCAAACCAAACCAAACCAAACCAAACCAAACCAAAAAACCCAAACCCAAACCAAAACAAAAAAAAAAAACCCGCATAAGTTTGGACTTTTCTGTAAAAACTTGTATTTTTTCACAGTTATAATCTTATTATATCTCAAGCTGAAAGTTTATGGAAGGGTTCTTCCACATGTTGTAGGAAACAAAGCATCTGCCTTCCTGCTCCTCAGGGTTCTTTAGAGAAATTCTGCTTATTCTGTTATTATAGTGATACATATAGATGACAAAGTAGTGTTTTGATGCTGTTTGATATGAAATTCAAGAGAACATCGTGCCAAAAATAAAAAAATAAAAATAAAAAAGAAAGAAAAATAAATGCAAATCAGAACATGCTTAAATTTTTATATACCTCCTCATGTAGGAAATATATAGGATGGCCTTGTGGCAATTGGGGACATTGGATTAAATAATTCAAAGACATTTATGCAGTTTTCTAATACAGCAAAATTTATACTCATCCCATAAATTTTCACAATCTGAAATATCAGGATTAAACATAGATTTTTTTTTCCTGGTCTCTTTAATAAAGAGAAACAGAGGCTCCTCCAGGGGAGCCAGAGTCAGATGTGTCTCCTCCCATTTGACCTCTGAGGGAGCTTCTCTTTTTCCAGGCAGTTTTTCCAAGTGCCTTGGGCTACCAGTACAGCTGGGATGAACCTTCCCAGCTGCCACTCCATAGGAAAACTAGATTATTGCATAGGAAAAATAAAAATCACAAAGTCCTGAGAGCATGAAAAAGGACGGAATACAAACTGCAAACCCGTGGACACTGGGTGGGATTCAATACCCAAACTGGAACCATTTTAAAATGAGCAGGTTTGTGTTAAGATGGAAGTCCAGGTACAGCCAGCATGGACAGGAGGCGTCTCCAAAGGAGGGGAGATGATTTCCCTGTTAGAGAAATTTAAAATCTGTAAGGAAGGGCACAGCTTCCTTCCACAGGCCTGCACTGAAGAGCCGTTGTGAAGATGGCAGTAAAAACCCAATAAAAATCGAAATTTCTAAGACAAGCAGGACTAATCATGAACCTGCTTTGCAGATTCTTGTCTGTTTCTCTACAGGGATTGTGCCTTGACAGCAATGCCAAGAATCAAAAAATTACATTAAAATTACTTTCTAGTTGTCAATAATTAATCAAACTAACAACTATTGTTCCGGACTCCACTGGACAAATAATTAATCCCTATTGGCCTCATTTCTCCTCTTTAAACTGGAAATAGAAAAGTTGTTTTTGACAGTACATTTTACTTCTCATGTCTATGAATGGTCAGTTTTCAGGGAACAGAACAGGATATGGCACCCGACAGGAGAGTTTTCAAACTGCTGCAGTGAACATAAAGAAACAAGACTAATAATGTTTTTTTTAGAGGTAATAGCCCTGCAAATCTGGATTGCACATCTCCAGAGGGGGCAGATTTACAGCATCTGCCTCATTGATTTCTTAAACTTTGTGCCAGGAATGCAAATAATACTTTGCTTTATGATTTAGCATCAATAACACACTAATAATGTATGTTAAATAAATTTAACATAGAGAATTCTTTACCAACACCCACGTTTAAGATCCTTGGCAGGGAATTTGTGGCTTAAATACACTCTGCTTTCATAATTACCCCAAACCCCAGAGCTACCTGCTTATACCTCAGATATTTTATAGCTACATTTGTCCAGTTAAATCTAGTGATCTGATTTTTAGGCCAAATACATGCAGACACTCTCATCTTCATAACTGAAGAATAAAACCACTAAAAAGAGCACTAAACCCCACAATTCCAAACACAAACTGCCTGTTGGGAATGGCTCCTGCAGCGCTGGAAGTTCTGAACCATGGCCAGGAGGAATTTTGGGGGTGTTGCTGAAGCTTGCTGGCCCAGAAGGGGTGTTCCTCACACTGGGGAAAATCCTAAAACTTTACCAATAAACCAATAAATTTGCAGTTCCCTGTAACACCCCTTGCCTCTGTTTAAGTCACTAATATAGAAAGAACTCTATGAGAAAGCATTTCTTGCTACAGAATAACCAAAATTCTGTGTATTAAATATATGGGATAAGTATTGCCTCTTCCAGATGCTTTCATCTATTAATGAATTTGGAGAATTCTTGATTTCTTTAATCAGAAAAAAAGAAAAGAAATTAAAATTAAGAGAAACGTATTGGCAAGTGCATGCTGGTTTGCACACCCAAGTGTTGAGTCACAGCAGCTGAGGGCTTTGAGGAAGAGCAGAATTCCCAGCAGCACCAGACTGGTGCTGGATTTTATTCCAAGCAAAGGCAAAAGTGCAAAGCTCGCACTTCCCAGTGTTTGAAAGAACACACAACACATCAACTTAGAGGCAGAAATAGAAAGGAAGGAGTAAAACTGAGGATTCCTGCACTGCTTGCCATATTTCAAACAGGCTCAGGTTGCTCTTTAAAAATATAAACTCCACTTCAGCCCTGAGTGAGTGAATGCTCTCTGCTCTGGATCAAACCCGAGAGTTGTGATGATCTTTTTGGGCCTTAACATCAACAAATCTTTTAAATAAATGTGCATTTCCCTGCTCCCCTCTGTGTATACAATGGCTGCTCAGGGGTGTAGCAATGGAATGGCCATTCCATGCTCTGAATTTCCTCTGGACATGTTTTAAATCATAAAATTAAACATAATATACTGCAGAGCTACCTTTTTTTTTCCTTACAGCGATTCTGTTTCTCCTCTGACCACAATTCCTCAGTTATTTGGGTTCAAAGAGCCTGCTCTTGTCTTGTTTTGGAAGTTGAAGAATCCTAAATGTGTCCTGGTGCTCCATAAAATCTCCAGGCAAAGGCTCAGGGAGCAGAGCTGGGTCTGAGCAGGAAGGGGGGAATTCATCTCACCCAACTTTTACATCTCTAAACCAGAACCAAGAAATCCCAAACAAAACCTCAGAAATTGTCTGAATTCAGAGAGTGCCTTTTAAAACTGCCGACATGAGAAACAATGAGAGGAAGGAGAGGAGACAATTGGTCCGTGACTGGTCTCTAAATAAAATTCTTCTTCAATTTTGCCTTGCTTTACCTTTTATTCTTAACGTTTCCATTTTCCAAAGTATTTCTAAAAATTTTATTGTTTCTGTTATGATCCAAACCCATAACTCCGACACCTGACAAAAGTGGAAGTCACTAATAGATATATAAATACATATATAAATATTCTAAATATATAAATATTCTAAATATATAAATATTCTAATTTACAAGATTTTTTTCTATGGTTGAACTTCAGCTCAGATCAATATAGTCAGCGCAAAATATTTCCCTTCTTTTGCCCTTTCTCCAATACTTCATCTGCCCAGCATTTGAATACAAATGCTCCTTTTGGACATGAACATCTATTCAACAGGTTTCTTTGAATTCCAAACACTGTCCAGGGAGAAGATGGAATCTTTTAGAGGACAACAAAGGCTGGGAAGGAAAAAGAAGAGAGTAAATCCACCTAGCCAGGTGTCTTGGAAGTAAATACAAGGATTATTTTTATTTCCTAGTAAACAGTAATGATCTGTAATATCTAGAATTGTTGAAGGTGTAGCCAGTGCCGGTTTTCCTATGGATTTTATTTAC